>PVJC01017745.1:0-18726 GCA_004026665.1 Murina feae
GGATGTCCACCTGCTGGTGTGCCTGACCAGCCTGGGTGAGGGGCTGATGGCTGTGTGCAGACTGGCCAAGCCCCCCAGGAATGTCCCTCACCCCATTGGGTTGTGGCCAGTGTGGGTGACGGGCTGATTGGCGCTTTCAGGCTTTAAGGCTGCCCACAGCTCCCATTGACCCAATGTCCCAGCAAGGCTGGCTGGACGCAGGTTTCTAGAGTTTGTTTATCTCCTATAATTGATGTACTGTTCCTTTAAGGCCTGGGGTTTGTTTATCTCCTATAATTGATGCTGTTCCTTTAAAGCCTGGGGTTTGTTTATCTCCTATAATTGATGTACTGTTCCTTTAAGGCCTGGGGTTTGTTTATCTCCTATAATTGATGCTGTTCCTTTAAGCTGAAGCGGGCTGAGGTAATGAAACCTCCTCTGCTTCACCTCACAGCATGCAGAGTCTATAATGAGACTTTGTTACTCTTAGTAAGTCAGGCCAGGTCTGCTGTCTCCTTCAGGTCCCGAGGATTCTATGATTGTTACATTTTTGAAACATGTTTCGGAGCCTGCCCACCAAGGGCCAAAAACAGTTTCGCTTTCGCTCCTGATGCTGCCTAAACGTTTATTCAGGTCCGTGAGTGGCGGCCGCCATGTTGGCTGGGCTAATTTGCATACAGTAGTTCTGATTGGCTGGTAGGCATCCCGGAGAAACGGTTAATTTTACTATTCCGCTTTTATTAGTTTAGATATGTATAACTTCATCTAGTGAAAAAAATCCACATTCTTAACCGGTACACCTGATACAAAGCATAATCTATCCAGAATGACTACTTTAAAATCTTATTTTAAAGGAGCTGACTTCCTTAAGAGAATGAAAATTCATGCCCAGCAGGTAATAATGTATCTTTATAAATGGTCACACCTATAAAAAAGAGAAATTTGGTTCAACTTGCTTTTATAATTACTTAGATCCCAGAATATCTCTTTACTTTCCTTCAATCTCTAAGGATGCGAATCTGCCTTCTACTTCAAACTTAACCAAGGAATTGGTGAATGCTCAAAGTAATGTCTGAAATAGTTTGACTCTCTGGAAAAAGAGACATACTTCAACAATAAATTGGTCTGTTGTTTGACTCCACTGTAGCCTCCAAGACTTCTATTTGCTCCATATAAGGATAGTAAGTCTTTTAACCAGCCGACTAATGCCCATGATGACTTCTTTGTTCCTCTTCACTTGGGTCTATAAAACCCTCTTGTTTTATACAACTCTTTGGAGTGCTTTCTACTTTCTAGAGTTGATATTTCCCAGATCATAAAAAAAAGAGGTAGATCTAAAACTTAAGTATTTGTGAAATTTATTTTTATAATTCAAAGATTAACTATATTTTATGTATAACCAAAATAATTACTATCTTTAATTTTGGTATTTGATTTTAATAAAGGAAACACCACTATCTCTTCCTGCTCCATTATTACTGGTATTACTCTGAGGTTTTTCCAATAATCTTATTCTGATCATCTGCTTCTGCTGGATATATGACATCATTACGGGCTCATCCACAGAGGCTGGGCTCACCACTGTAAGTGTGGCAGGCAGGTAGACGTGAGCAAAGGGAGGACATTGGGCCAGGTACAGGAAGTTACCAGAATGGAAAGCCCCAAGTTGCCTAACAAAGGACAATGAATTGTAGGATAGGACTTTTCTCCCAGGGTGACTTTTCCTCCCCTAGCACATGCTGTCTGGACTTCCTGACCTTTCCTCCCTAGAGATAATATCTGTGCCTCAGTTGTAATTCATCTTCAGGCCCAGATAAGCAACAAAACCAGCCAGGCTGATCTGAGGACCAGCTGCAGGGAATAATGACGCCCTGCCCTGGTGCCTACCAATTAGTTGGTGGAGACCACAAACCTGAAAGGGCAAACCTAGAAAATTGCTGAATATTTTATTAAGATCTTCCCCTGGCACCTCCCCTAAAATATCCACCCTTGAAACCCTTGGGACCGAGAACCCAGTTAGATTTCCCTCCTAGAGCACCCCCCCCCCGACACACACATACACACACACACACACACACACACACACGCTTTTCCCTTCTCTTATCCCTTCCCCTCTCTGCCAAGGCAGGTTACCTTAGCTTCCACACTTCTAAGCTGCAAGGACCCTTCCTTTGCCTCCATAACATGTTTCCTAAACCCATTTCTTCTAGGAATTACTTCTACCTCTGATTTACCAAATAAATGTTCTCTTACAGTTTAGGTCTTGGTTCTGAATTCTTTGCTGCCAGAATCCAAGTACCAAGGTTGCTGAACCAGGTTCAGACTAGTCCAACTCACCAGACATCTGGTGCTATTCCTGCCACCTACAACACAAGGACTGAAGCAAGAAACAAAGATTCTTTTACTTAGATTTTCCATAGAAAGTCCTCTCAAAAGGTAATTGTATACTGCAGATATTGCCTGACAATGTGAGCACAACACTGAGGATTCTAGCACAGAGCAACATGCCATCCTATATAATAAAATCATAATATGCAAATCAACTGAACAGCAAGCCAGCCAAGGTGCATGCCAGTGTGCAGAGGGAGGGGACAATGATGGGTAGTGGGGAGGTGGGGCTGTGCCGTCCAGCACCGTCCCCTGTTCAGCTGCCCGGTCACCTCCTGCAGAAGGAGGCTGGCAGCAGTAGCAATGGGGTGATGAGATGGTGCAGACTGGGCTGAGGGACATCCCCCCGTGCCATCCCTGGAGTGCACGAATTTTCATGCACTGGGCCTCTAGTTTATTAATAATAGGGTTTTTGTGTGTCTGTGTGTTTAGAAGTCTCATCTTCCTATTTCCAGCCTTCTATATGTCCCCCACCCAATTTCTTTGAAGTGAAAATTTCTCACACCTTGTCATGTGGAACAATTTTCCTCCCAGGAACTCAGTTCTGGGGCTGCTTTACACATGCAAAAATTCATGAAGTACTCTGCTAAACAGAGATTCATTTTACTGTAGAACTCCAACCTTCAGCAACACAAAGCCCTGACAAAATGCTTTGAATGTAAAATCTTCCTTTAATATTAGCTAGCAAAACTGTCAAACATTCTGGCTTATCTAAGTGGAAGAGAGCTGGATTAAATTTATCCTCCTCTTGATATTAATTATAGCATATATCTTATATGACAGACCATCTTAACTCACTTTTGCTATTGTTACTTTAACATACATTTAAAAATCATAGCAATTTACATGATGTTTAAAGTGTGTAAACCTGTGAAAAAATACAAAAAAAGAGAACCAAACCAACGATTCCTTGACTTTTTCCCCCTCTGTTTTTTTCCAATTAGATAATCACATTATCATATGAATATGCAAATGTGATTTCACTGAAAGCACTATAAAGTTACAGAATCACTCGAATCATCTCTAATCCACCACTCAAATCCCATTCCCTTTACCATAGGTACGTGTTGTTATCCATGTGATATGCATTCTTTCAATGGATTTTTCCCTTTTTATAATTTCTTTTTTCTTTCATTTCAAGCTAAGATGTGCTAAAGAAATTTTATTCATGCAACTTGTTGAAACAGGAATTTTTAGGGTGAAAAAGGCAGGTTTAGGGGATTTTTAAAATAAAAGAGGTCCAGGGAAGAAACACAGGGTTACAGAGCTATAAAGGTTGCATTTCCATAAGACAAGGGAGTTGGGAGAGGCAACAGTTATATTTCCATAAGATATGGGAACTAGGAGTAGCAAAAGGCCTATATTTACAAAATAGAGGAAGAAAGCCCAGAGAGAATGAGAGAACAGTGAGTGAGGAGGGCCTCACACATCCCATGTAAGGTTTGACCTTTGAGCTCAGGAGTTACTTATAGTGACCAAATCAAAGAGGAATAATGACCAATCAGATGACATTGAGGCACAAAAAACTGCAGCCTTTATAAACTATGGAAAAAGGAACTTGGTGGGACTCTCCCTCCGCACGTGGGAGTGTGTGCTGTGGGACTCTTTCCCCCTCCCCACCCCACGTGGGAGTCTTAGCTGTGAAATTCTTTCCCCTTCTCCACGGGGGAATCTGTAATTGTTCTTCAATAAATTTCCACCTTTGCTATACCGTCTTCCATCCGTGGATTCATTATTTGACTCCAAATGGACAAACAATCTGGGGAAGCCATCCTGCCCAGAGGAACACCACGTGTTCCAGTCCAAAAAAAATCCCATATCATTTTTATAACAGTAAAACAGACTTTATTCAGGACCATCACAATAGATATTGTTACTGAGAAGTTTTGCAGTAGTGAAGAGAGATTGGGCTTAACTCAAATATGAGAAAAAGTGGAGATTTGCAGCCAAAGAGCAGGCTGAGATCAGTGAATAGAAAGTTACTAAAAGGAAACGATTTGGGGGGGTGGGCGGCTTTTGGCTAAACCAACCTTCTCGCTGAAGGCAGGCCAGATGACCACATATCACTTAGGGATGGTGGAGATGAAGAATTTAGTCATATCAAGGGTGTTCAGATATTGAGGGTGGGAGACTCTGGCTAAAATTGGGCTCAAGGATGGGGCCTAGTTGAAAAGGAGCTCAGAAGAGCCCAAGTAGAATTTGGTCAAGGAGAAAATCTGCCAATTCCTTTATTGGATTATGTTTTAACTAGGGGCCCGGTGCACAAAAATTTGTGCACTCGGGGTGGAGGGAGTCCCTCAGCCTGGCCTGTGCCCTCTCATAGTCTGGGACCCCTCAGTGGATATCCTATAATGGCCCCAGTCTGCCAGGCGCCTTCTGTGTGCGTGTGTGTGTGTGTGTGTGGCCACTGGGGACCTGCCCCCAGCCGCATCAGAGGCTCAGAGCAGTCCTCCTGTGTGTGTCTACCTGCTGGGGGCCTGCCCCCAGGCACACCGTGGGGGCTTGGAGCAGGCACTCCCTCTATGTTGATCTCTCAGACTCTTGCCCTCCCCTGTATGTTGTTCTCTTTTTTGAGCTGTGGCCAGGGCTGGGTGCGGCCTGCCTCCCAAGCTTGCCTACTGCCCATCTTCCTCCAGTCACCAGAAAGCAGGGAAAACCCCACCTCGTGGTCAGGCCAGCCTTTTCCTGCTCCCTGATCCCCGGAAGGGGTCTGGGGAGCCGCCAAGCAGGACTCCAGCCCCCAAGAGCTTGCTTTCCCGCTCCCCCATGGCCCCCAAAGGGCCTGGGGAGCCACCAAGCAGGCCACCGACTCTTTCCCACTCACCGGTCCCCTGCTGCCTTCCTTTCCCACTTCCCGGTGCTGCCAAGGGGTCTGGGGATCTGCCAAGCAGGCCCCTGGCCCCTGCAGCCTTGCTTTCCCGCTCCCCGGTGCCCCGCAAAGGGGCCTGGGCAGCTGCCAAGCAGGCCGAGACCACCCGCTGCCTCTTTCCCACTCACCAGCCTGCCACCTTGCTTTCCCACTTCCTGGTGCCCTGCAAGGGGCCTGGGAAGCCCACCAAGCAGGCCACTGACCCCCTGCCGCCTCTTTCCCACTCCCCGATGACCCTCCAAGGGCCTGGGAAGCCCACCAAGCAGACTGCCGACCCCCTGCCGCCTCTTACCCACTTCGTGATGCCCTCCAACCCTGCCGCCTCTTTCCCACTCACAGGTCCTGGGTCCTGCGCTGTCCCGCCCTGCAGCCGCTCTGTGCACTTGGGAGGCCCCTCAGCCCGGCCTGTGCTCTCTCACAGTCTGGGACCCCTCGGGGGATGTCCACCTGTTGGCTGCCTGACCAGCCTGGGTGAGGGGCTTTCAGGCTGCCCACAGCTCCCATTGCCCAACGTCCCAGCAAGGCTGGCTGGATGCAGGTTGCCTATAATTGATGCTGTTCCTTTAAGGTGAGGCCTTTTACTAAGGAAGCCTCCTCTCTGCCTCACCTCCCGGCTTCTATAATGAAACAATTGTTACACTTAATTGTTGCAAATGTGTGTTTTGCTTCAGGCCAAAGGCTAAGGAGCCAGCGAGCAGGTCGTTTTGCTTTCACTCCTGCTACAATGGATGCTGCCTAAATGTTTACTCAGGTCCGTGAGTGGCGGCCACCATGTTGGCTGGGCTAATTTGCATACAGCCGTTCTGATTGGCTGTGGGCGTCCCGGAGAAACAGTTAATTTTACTATTCTGCTTTTATTAGTTTAGATAAGCTTTACAAATTTATCTCAAACTAAGTCAAAACTGTAATCAGTCAAAACTAAAATAGTAAGAAGGAATGTTTCCAATTAGTTCCACCTTTGTTCACTACATTGATTTTTCTGTTATTTATATGTTTTCATTTTTATTGACCTCAGAGAGGGAGAGATAGAAACATCAATGAAAGAGAAATGAATCAGCTGCCTCCTGCATGCCCACTACTGGGAATTCAGACCACAACCTCTTGGTCTGATTCAAACCTTTACCAGGAATCAAACTGTGACCTCCTGGTTCATAGGTTGACACTCAATCACTGAGACCTATCAGCTGGGCAATCTTTTTTTTATTTTATTTTGTTTTATTGCTTAAAGTATTACAATGAGTGTTAGGTCTCCATTTTTTTCCCTTGGGCAATCTTGATTTTTCTACTTTTTAAGTGAATTCTATCTCACTTAGGAGTCACTTGCAATGACCTGCCCCATGAGTCAGGAGGGAAGTTGACTTCTGGTGGTCAGATTGAAAACACCACTAGAACACAGAGGGTTTCAAGTGTAAGCATAGGCAGCTAGTTAGTATTAGTGAAGGAAAGGAACAAAGGGAATCAGACATTAAGCATAATAAAATAGAGAACAAATCAGACGACAAGTCTACTTCACTAGAGAGTTGCAGCATTTATAGGCTCCCTAGGGCACTGCTGCATCCTCTACCCCTTGGGACCGAGTCACCAAAGTAGGCAGGAAGGATCCATGCCAGCCATTATGTGGGATTCCCTAGGAAGGAATAAAAAGAGCAGGAGAAGTTTCTCTGCTGAGCACATGGTGCAGGCATGTGCAGTAGGATCCAAGGTGGAGAACAGAGAGGGGTAGAGTCTAGTCTGAGAAAATCTGGGAAAAGAACCAGATTGGGTGAGGGCATGAACTCAGGAATGTCTAGGAAAGGGCAGAGCACGAGCCTCCAAAGGAGAGGGAAAGAGACTTGTCTATTTTCAAGGCAGAGAAAATGCAATCAAAGCTTAACAAATGCCTCTCACTGGATAGCATGCGCTTGCCCATTGGTTTGCATGATCTCTCTCGTTAGCAGCCAGGCAATCTTAGCAGCTTCACAGGCCCAAGTGTGGGCCCCAAAAGTGGCTCTAACTGCAAATCTGGGTACAGAAACACAACACCAGCTGGGGCACAGCAGGGAACAAAGACTAAGCTAGCTGGATAGTGGGGAGAGAGTCAACCGGACTAAGCTTTGGCATGGGCTGAAGTGATGACACAGAATCTCGGGACCCTGGCCTTTCTGCTGGGCTTGATGAAGGTAAGTCTGGACTTCTTCCACAGCAGTGGGATGGAGATGAGACACTGGGAACCTGGGAATAGCCTTTCATTTCTATTCTAATAAATCTTAGCACTACATTTAACCTTCCATGTGTGGGTCCCCAGAAATGCTTTTCTTGAGACTCAATAGAAAGACCACACAAGCACTGCCTAAGGGAAGACTCTCATCTCTTTGCACCACAGATTCTACTGTTCATTAATACAAATGTTTGCATTGTGTCTCTCTTCTTCAGCCATTGCAGTTTGCATATAGACACTTCACCCTAAAACAGATAGCTGTATTCTTCTATGGATTCAATCCAGAATATATTTATTTGCCATCTCCCTATTTCATTCTTTTTTCCTATAGGACTCCCCCCCCCATTATTCTCTAGTCTCATAACTTTCTTCCATATAAGCTAATATATGTCCAACAACTTTAATAAATCTAAAAAGCCTAGATCAAATAATTAGTATTTTTTGTCTTTCTAAACAGTCTTCACTTTTACTCTAGTTGTACTTCCTTATTTGTAATTACAATATACTCAGATATTAGATACAGACTAGATACTTAGCTATAAATGGAACTTCTCTAAATTTTCCCTTTTTCTATGTGAGAAGAATGGGTACAATACAATATAAATTGAGTATGATGGTATTTTTGACACAGGCTAATGATAAAAATTATCCTATATAATAAAAGAGAAACATGCAAATTAACCATCCCTCTGCTATGCTCAAGCCACACACCCCACCCAATGAGGAATGAGTATGCAAATTAACCCAACAAAGATGGCAGTTAATTTGCACACACAGAGCAGAGTGGGAGAGCCAGCAGCTTGGGGGGACGTGGCTCCCCTGGGTGGGGAAAACCCAGAGCATGGGGAGCACCAGAAATTCTGGGAATAGTTTTGGTGGCAGCCCCAGGACCAGAAGCAGAAGCCCAGAGTTCGGGGAGCACCAGGAATGCTGGGAATCATAGTTCTCCTAGACACTAGAGCAAAGTGAGCCTGGGGCAAGATACTGTTGTTGTTGGGGATAAAGGGAAAGCAAAGGTGAGAGACAAGTAAAATCAGAGTGTCTAGGAAATATTAAAGGAAAGATATCCTAAAACTTCCAGGAAATCTTCACCAATCGAGAAAAAAAAGCCTCTATTATTCTGTGAGCAAAAAAACAAACTGAATTGGGAGTCTCAGACAATTTGCTCATATGATTGCAAAGACAGACAGAAACTCCCAGATTGGAGAGGGCTCCCGGATTGGAGAGGGCTCCCAGATTGGAGAGGGTGCAGGTCGGACTGAGGGACCCCCCCTATCCCCCTTAACCCCCTCCCAGTTCAGGAATCTTCATGCACCAGGACCCTAGTTTTTAATATACATTATTTGAATTTTTAGATATTTACTTAGAATGAGTTCCATATATGTTTGTTACATATTTATTAAGCATAATAGACTAGATTTTCTTAATTGATATGAATCACATGAATTATCAGTAACTGCAAAAATTTTTTTTCTTATAATATAGCATCCCTTTACTTGCTCCCATGGAAATAAACCAGGTAATCATATAGCATCTGCTATTTAATTTGCTTCAGAAATTTTGGAGCATTACTCTTATCACTAACCTCTAATATATTGTTTTATTCTTTTTAAAATAACAACTTATTTTGCAATCTCTATTTTCTTGAACTATTATTTTGTAAAAATAATATAAAAAATAACCATGACATTATAATAAAATTGTGCGTTATTTTTGTCTTACTCTTTATTCGCTGTTTGTTTTGTTATGAATAATTATCTTGTCATTCTGTAGAGAAAAATGACAGGCGACACTAAGTAAGATGTATTTTCCAAATATAACTCTTTTATTCTCAAAGCACTTACTTCCCTCAAATATCTGCCTTTGAATCGATCACTTTATAACTCATCATTGCTGAAGAGAGAGGTATCACACAAAACTTAATTGCTCAAAATGTGAATGATGCTAATGGATGGGAGAAGAGATGGCCATGTTAAATTCATTAAGTTTTCAAAAACATCAGATACTGCCAGGAAACATACTCCAACTCACAGTTGACAATAGTGTTCAACTCATAATGAGATTCCTCTGAATCAATTTTGTAGTCTCCATATAAACTATAGATAGATTGCATATTAACAAGTGGGGTTGACACTCAGCAGAACAGTGACAATAATGTGCCATCTATCCAATCTTAATTTACTGATGCTGACAGTGCTGATTTCTCTAGTGAGTGTCTCACTCTTAGCAATCTTAACACCCTAGATGTACCCAGCTGCTGGCTTGCATCACATCTCTCCCCTATTAACACTTTGCATCTCTTACAAACTCATTCTTTCCACCTACTCAGATAAGGAGTAGGAACAGAACGAGGGTGGTGGGCACATAATGTAATCTATAGATTATGTATAATAGAATGTACACTTGACATCTATGTAATCTTATTAGCAAATGTCAATAAATTCAATAAAATAAAATTTAAAAAATAATATGGCATTAATCTGCAGTCATCTTCCAGTTCAAGACCTTAAACCCAGCCCCAGCTTCACTGAAAGAATTTGAAAAGAGAAAGAAGGAAATTAGCTGAATGCTTTTATAATCACAGTTCACTATGATCATTTTTACACCGACTGGTTTGTGAGAGGACATTAGCTAGATCTGACTTACCCAAAGGGACTTCAATAGAATGTCAGACAGTCTAGTCATACCCTTATTGATAAATCAAACATTATCTCTACACATGGAAAAGCAAATTGGAATTATTTGTTCAGCAAATATTTATAGAGTACAACCTGATGTCTGATATTGTACTAAACATGGGGATCTCTTCAATGAACAAAAAGCTCCAAATCTGTCCCTGCAGAGCTTATTTTTAGTGTGTATAATTGTGTGTGTGTGTGTGTGTGTGTGGAGGGGAGGGATAAATAGTGATGGAGGAGAGTAAGACAGACACTAAATGAAGGATATATATCTATATATCTATATCTATATCTATCTATCTAAGATCTATATCTATATCTATATCTATATCTATATCTATATCTATATCTATATCTATATCTATATATCTATATGTAAAGTGTCCCCTTGGGAGTTCAATCCAGAGACCCGGAGTTCCATCACTCGCTATGACGTGCACTGACCACCAGGGGGCTGCATGGAATGAAGGAAGGCTCTGGTCAGCAGCCAGAAGGCCCCAATTGACCCTGATTGCTGGCCAGGCTTAGGGACCCTATTCATGCATGAATTTTGTGCACCAGGCCTCTAGTATATATATAAATATATATGAATATGTATATCTGCACATATATGTGTATTAGATGGAGATAAGCACTATTTTTCAAAGTTAACTAAACACAAAGCTAGAAAGTATGAACAGGAGAAGGTTTGAGGGAGATTATAATTTTTAAATAGACCTCTATGTAGATCTCACTGAAGTAAAATTTCAACAAATGTAAGAAAAAAATGAGCCATAGAGGAAGTCGAGGAAAGATCATTGTAACTATAGGAATTGAGCACATAGTATGGAAAGTATAACTGTATCAGGGGTTCAGATAGGCTGGAATACAGGATAATTAGAAGAGAGTGACCTGAGACACTGGTGGGTTTAGGCTGCCTTCCTTGGTTAAGGGTACTCTATTTTCCTTTAAGAAACAACACACTCACCTCATCATTATACATGAAAATCTTGTAGAACTGCCTTCTTTCACACATTTAAGGAAGAGCCCTGATTATCATCCTCCTCATAAGTGTTAGTTTGATCTCCAGCAATAACTAATGTAATGTCAATAAATATTTACATTTTTGACGGAAATTAGAAGTTTCTTCTCGTTCCACAAACACTATTAGAAGATGCATTTTTTCTTCTGCCTGAATATTATGTGAAAAGAGTGCTTGAAGGAGCTGCATGGACCACTATGAAGAGCCCACAGGACGCTGGCACTGTAGAAGGTAGACCCACGGAAAGAGAGAACCTGGGTCCTTGAAGTGTTATTTGACTCCCCGATTAAGCCTTGCTTGAACTATCTGAATATTTCCATCATGGGCACTGCATATATTCTTTCCATTATTAAGCCAATGGGAATTTTTTAAAGTGCATGAAAATTTCATTCTGCAGAATCTGGCTATAGCCTCTGGGGTAGCAAATAACCTGAGCTAAAGATTGAAGATGGCCTTGGAGACAGACTTCAGAGAGTATATTACAATGCGGGACAGACTGAAACTATCCCTGGGCACATTGGAAGATAAAGAACTGGGAGCAGTTTGAGTTAATAATAACAAAGGAAATAAAAATTGTATGTGGTCATTGGTAGTGGGGTTCAGGACATGCTACCCCAAAATATGGCACCTTGACTCTTTAAACTTCTGAAGGAGTTTAAATAGCAAAAACATGAAGGTCACTTTGACCTTTTCCAACCCCTTCTATCTTGAAACAGGTCATAAAACTCTCATGTGTGAAGTGTCCTTTCTGTACCTGAAGGAAAGGGGCATCCTTACCTTCAAAGACAAGAAGGACACCAAGAAGAATTCACAGAAATCAGTATTGCTAGGTTTCCCCCAGTTTATGAAAATTACTTCATACTCCTTGGCCCACTGGTTTAACTGTTTCCTTAGGTCTCATGCCCTTATATAGGTTCCTGTGTTACATAAAACATCTATGAAATAAATATGTATGCTTTTGTTCTATTAATCTTTCTTTGTCAGTTAACTTTCAGACCCAGTCAAGGACACTAAGAAAGTCAGGGAAACCTTTTTCTCCCCTGCATTGACATATGAACAAAATAATGTGCTATCATCCCATTGGTTCAACCAGTTAAGTGGAAGTTTGAAGAATAGGATCTGCTAATATAATATTACCCTATGAAGGGATTTCTGTTTCCTCCTTTCAGAAACAACATGGAGTATAGTGTTATAATATGAGAATTAGAGTTCAAACAAGACAAGATTTAAGTACAGACATCATGAATAAATACAGCATAGTCATGGTGATATAATTATCAGAGAAAATGTTAGGAAGTGACCTTAACTGTAACCCACAGCTTACCGCTACAAGCATTGCCATGTGTTATTGTAAAATTGGCCTTGTTGCAAAGTATTCCTTTAATACTGATATTCTAATTCAAATCATTTCTTATCTGTGGCTCCTTCCACTGCCTGCAATTAATGGTATGCTTAATTCAATACATGTGGTGTATAGAAGGGTTCACACATTGTTTTATTGTAAACAATTAACAAATTAACAATCTCTTAAGATCAAGTGTATTCTTCCTTTAATTAGATTAAAAATAATTTTACATTTGAATGCAAGAAACACCAAAATATTAAGTAGTCAGCTCCATACACTATTTCTTCTTTTGGAACTAAATTTTCATGTAAACAGATTATGCTGACACAATGCATTCTAGTCTGGAATTGATTATGTTGTAAATGAAAAGATATTAAATTTATTTAAACAATAGAATTATAAGTGCTTTAATGACATATATATTCACACACACATTATACTCACACACACATATATTCAGGAAAATATTTTAATAGCTGCTGCATGACTTGTTTTCTTTTAAATTAAGATTATATTTTTTACTCTTAAAGAGTATACTCTTAGAGGCTCTCAGAGTTTTTACACGTTTGACAATAGATGTTTTATTATGATTTTTACCAGATATGCCTACGATCATGAACAAGTAAGTGCTAGAGATAATATTTGCCATAGCCACTGTTCCACTTTACCCTTTCAGTTAGTTCATTTACTCATTAAATCTTTTATTAAGGGCAGATCCAGAGGCCCAGGTCCAACCACCCTGGGCCAAAGCCCTTTTCTGCCTTCTCCAGCCCCCACTCCACAGTGGTGGCTGTATATTAGGATCTTCAAAGGTCTTAAGTGATACAAACAAATTTCCTGGCCTTGGGGGATCAGATAAAAATCTGGAGTGGTGGGAGAGGGCAATAGTAAACAAAAGTACATAACTGGACACAATCCTGCAGATAAGGCTGATGCTCTCTCACCCTCTGTTCACACACCAACCACGTATTCATGGCGCAGTACTGTTTGTCACATTCATGCTATGCTCTGCCAACAAATCTATTCCTGTTTTCCAGAAAGCTGCAACTAAAATATCTTGCTAATATTAACTCTAGGCACTGATGTGTGGAGTTCCCACATTTAGTGTGTATGTTTTCTTCTTTCAACTCACTTCCTATATAAAACATTTCTGTTTGTCAAATAAAAAGAATCTGGATATAGGGAATGACAGCTTATTCAAAAGAATAGTGCAACGAAGAGAGTGAGGGGGAGGAGGGAGATTACTGTAACCAGGAGAAATGTTCTCACCATGAGATCTGCAAGTGTCTCAAAGAGGAAACAGAGAAGAATTTTCTTTTCTAGGGGGAGGTACCCAGGACTAGAAAGAACTACACATGGCAGGGTGAGACAATGAGCATGACAAGGTGGCTCCATCAGTGGGTCAGTGGGTGCAAACAGTGCAGCTAGTCATTTATGACACAGCCAACGGGCTGCGGAAGGCCTGTGTCTGCTCTTGGCCTAGGTACAAATGGGGTCCCCTTCCAGGCTTGTCTAAGTCATATGGGAACCAGCGCTGTTTTGCTGTTGACTAGTTTCCCAGAACTCAAAGGGGTTGTGGGTGCATGGAGGTGGGGAAAGGGAAGAGGCATTCTGAATCGTCCCTGCTTTCCAGGAACACAGGGCTCAGGTGAAATTAAACATTGTCAGTGCGATCAAAACAAACAGGCAGTTCCACTGCTTTGAAATATAAGAAAAAAAGCATTGGAAGGGCAGAGCTGCTGACAAAAATGTTTCAGAAACATCTTTGCTCCTCTACCAATTACTGAACCTGCAGCAAACTCTAGCAATAGGACAGCAGATCACCTGTGCAAACAGAAGTTTTTCTATGGGGTGGTGGATGCTGTGGAGGGACAGGAAGAACAGGATTAAGGTCTTTCTGCCCCCTCAGTCTTGGCACTGACATGTTTGACTTGGGAGTGACAGACTCTGGGGAACGAAGCTGACTCATTGGATGGCTGAGTAGAGGAGCAATCTGTTAGCACTTGTTCATAGACTTCTAGGAAAACTGTCATTGTTATCCTACTCAGGGGAATCCTCTTTCTATGAAAAGTCACAGTAGTTTGATCTGTTGGATTTTGGGGCAATAATCCAAGCCTTCACAGACTCTGCTAAACCCATTAGCCATATTTGACTAGTTATGCTATAAATCTGAAGATTTAGTACCCACGGGGATCTCTTTTAAATTCCCATGAGTATTTCCTAGATCTTAGAACAATTAAAATGAAAAATCTGTGTCTGTTTTCCTGTTAAATGACATCCAGCCCCCAGCCCCAGCTGACTCGCTGTCAGCTCCCCTCATTCCATCTCCTTTGAAACCCCAGTAGTTTACAGCTTGTCAAGTGTCTCAAAACAGGGTTATGTCTTCAAAAATTACAGGTGAAACCTCACTGAGCTCTGAAATAGCCTTTGGCAAGGGCACGGCTATAGGATAGTGCCCCTCCCCCCATGAAGTTTCAGGGAAGATGTTTATTGTTATCATTGACATGGCTCACCTGTCCAGTCATTTTATTAATTTACCAAATATTATACGAGTATATATTATATGCTAAATGATAAGAATACAGAAATAGAAATATATACCCTCAGGCTCTCAAACAGCTGAAACTTCAGTCAAGTCTCAGTCACAGACACACACACACAGAGAATTACACCACCATGTACTTAAGATCTTCGTTTGTAAGCTCAAAGGTGTATGAGAAAATGTACTTTAATTCAGTAGTTTTACATTTTAACATAGGACTTTAAATCCCTACACGTAACAAATTAATCATTTTCATTTCTTTGGAAGATTTTTTAAATGATTTATCCTTAACAGAAACCCCAGATCAAAAATACAAGAAGTTTTGGCACAATGGGACTGCTGTGATTGCCAGCGTAGGTGTAGAAAGTGCCATTTACAATCTAGTCAGTCAGAGCCTGGGGATGCTTATGCCACCTGTCACTTCCTCTTAACAGCTCTGATCTTGGTCAACTACTTAGAATATTACTGCGCCATTTTTCAATCTCTGCCTGCAGTCTTAACAGAGTCGCTGACACTTTTTTTTCTTTTTTTTTGCAATCTAAGTTAATATAGACAAGCCTTTTTGAAGGCAGCCCTAAGGCCAAGGAGAGTATTTATATCTGCTGCCATTCAGAGAACTGAGCCACTAAAGCACGCGATGGATTTTGCACTTTTCCCATTATGTTTCTGAGCCTCCTGTGGGTATTCTACGCAAGGCTGTGGGTGTTCTTAATAAAGAGAAAAACAACCCACAACGCATTTCTTCCATTCTTCTGTGCTTGCCGTGTTTTCATTTACACAGATTTCTTGTCAAGTGATATTGAAGTTTCAAAAATATTTACTTTATCCACTAGAACATGTACCATAATGGCTCTCATGTATTGGTATTCCCTAACCACATTCAATTAATTTTGTTAGACTAAGAAATGCCTTAAGGTTTTTCACATAAAGTACTTTTTTTTTTTTTGCTTTTGTCTGTTTTTAAAGACTACATGAAACCCAGGCATGGCTAATATGGATACAAAACAAGTTCCAGTGAGGCTCCAATCTGAATAGAAAAGCCCAAATTCCCTTAGAGTTGAAAACTATGTGGAATCCTAAAATGTCCAAGCTACTAAACTAGCGATCATTCACTGAATTTATTGTATTTCAGTATAATGAGATATATCTCTGAGGCCTCCTAGCACTCTCAATCCTTGATACATCCAAACCCAAGGTAGATGGATATATTTGTTAGATAGATGGCTAGATAGATAAAAGAATTAAAGGAAAACTACACACTGAATCTGCCAATATGTATACAGTAAAAACTACCTATTATAGGTCCACCTTATTCATGGGAGATAGCCTCCTGAAATTGTGGATAGTACCAAATCTCATACACACACACACACACACACACACACACATATAATATGTTTTCTTATATATACAAATCTCTAGTAGGTTTAATTTATAAAATTAGGTAAAGTAAGAGGTTAACAACAACTTGTAATAATAGAATAATTATAAAAATCTATATATATAAAAGCCTAAGTGACCATTACTTCAGAATGACAGGAATGACCAGTCAACCAGTCACTATGACCATCAGGGGAAAGATGCTCAACACAGGAGCTGCCCCTGGTAGTCAGTGTGCTCCCACAGGGGGAGCACCACTCAGCCAGAAGTGAGGATCATGGCTGGCGAGTACAACTGTGGCAGAGGGAGCCTCTCCTGACTCCACAGCAGCACTATCGAGAGGCGGCAGCAGCAGGC
Source organism: Murina feae (assembly GCA_004026665.1). Lineage (NCBI taxonomy): Eukaryota > Metazoa > Chordata > Mammalia > Chiroptera > Vespertilionidae > Murina > Murina feae. Next base: position 16,757 of record PVJC01017745.1, read on the forward strand.
ACAGTAGGCTGGGATAAGCATGAGCAGAATGGCACCAAGCCCCAGTTCAAGCTCCTCCCTGGCCACCTGCCACACTGCTGCATCCCTCAAGGGGTCCCGGATTGTGAGTGACTATATCATAGCTTATAAAATGCTACATCCCACACACAGTTAAACAAGGAAGGTGGCTTTCACAGTATTTGAAAAAGAGATTTGTGACTGCTTAATCCTAACTCATCAGAAGAATCTCCAAACTGTCCACATCCTATTTATTCTACATGGGGATGAACATGCATTCCTATATATATTGGAAACAGACTCTTAGATTTGAAAATTAAAACCTGGCAAGGCTATTCTAACACTGAAAAAACAGGATGAAGCAGCCATGACATGCATGGATCCTGGCTTGCACATTTCGTGGTCAGCCCTGATTCTGACACTTAAACTGTGTGGCAAAGTCAATTACTTAACTTCTCTCTGCTTCTGTTTTTCCATCCATAAGATGAGGAAAATGGTACTACTGCCTCAGAAGGATCTTGTTATGTACTACTTTTTATAATCAGGGCAAAAAAAACGTAGTTGCCCATGCAACAGCAAGATGCTTTTCACCTGTATAAACAGTATGGTCACTGGTGCATGCAGCATCCCAGATTCCAAGGGGTCCTGCATTGCAAGAGGGCATAGGCCGGGCTGGGAGACATCGCCACACCCCCCCGTGGTGCACTAATTTCATGCACAAGGCCTCTGGTGTACTATAAAAAAAACTTAGGTGAATGTGGAATTATTAAGTAATATAAGGGTCACTTGAAAATAAGTACATCTTTAACCCTTTTTTTAACAATAAAGATAAATTTTAAAATAAATAACAAATACTGTGATAACTGAGATGGCTACTAAGTGGGTAAAAGGTGGTAGCTCACAGAGCATGGATACACTAGACAAAGACATGCTTCACATCATGCAAGGGAGAGCAGGAACAGCAAGATTTCATATCACTCAGGATGGCGCCCAATGTAAAATGTACAAATTGTTTATTTCTGAAATTTGAAATTTTCTGTTTAATATTTTTGGCCCTGGGTTGACTGTAGGTAACTGAAACCACAGAAAATGAAACCTGGACTATAACATTGGATATTGAGCAATTGAAAATAGTTTTTAAAAGAATAATTAAGTAAAGGATTTATTACATTCTCATCCAATTTAGTGCTAGTAATGAAAAATAATGCAGGGCTATTCCAGGGGTATAAGAGATGAAATATCTAAGCAAGAGTATCATGAGAGGAGTGTTCTAAGGAACTTACATCTTTTCAATTGTAAATAATCTACACTAATGATAGGCAAATATATAAATTGACTATACCTCCATGACATCCCACAGCCAATCAGGAGGGAATATGCAAATTAGTGGGACAAGATGGTGGTAGCTTCAGAGCCAGCTAGAGTGGGTGGGAGGCTTGGGTCACCCCCAGCGAAGGAGGAAGCCAAGCTTCCCGCCCACCTGGGCTGACCACCAAAGGAGGGGCCTATGGGCAGCAGCCAGAGAGCTGACCTGAGCAAGCAGAAGGATTGGATCACCCAGCCAGCCACTGAGGGAAGGGCCTGCAAACAGCCCTCAGCCCCTCACCCAGGCTGGCCACACCCCCTTGAGGTGAGGGTTCCCACTGGGGGGTGTGGCCAGCCTGCAAAGAGCCATCAGCCCCTCACCCAGGCTGGCCAGGCACCCCAGCAGGGACCCCCACCCTGAAGGGGATGTGGTGAGCCTCAAACAGCCCCTCGCCCCTCACCCAGGCCAGCACTGTCCTCAGTGGTGACCCCCACACCAATGGGGGCATGGCCAACCTGAAAACCACCATAGGCTCCTTTCTCAGGCCACCCTTCTCCCCAAGGAAATGCCTACCCTGATCCAGGACACCCTTCAGGGCAAACCAGCCAGCCCCCACCCGTGCACCAGGCCTCTACCTATACAATAAAAGGTTAATATGCTAATTAGA
>PVJC01017745.1:18826-32229 GCA_004026665.1 Murina feae
AGCAGGCTGGCAGGGGGCAGGTGGGGGTGAACAGGCCATCAGGGAGGGAAGGTGGGGGCAAGCAGGCAGGCAGGCAGAGTGGTTAGGGGCAATCAGACAGGCAGGCAGGTGAACAGTTAGGAGCCAGCTGTCCCAGATTATGAGAGAGATATCTGAGGAGCCCCAAATTGGAGAGGGTGCAGGCCAGGCTGAGGGATAATGCCCTCCCTCCCCCCGTGCATGAATTTCATGCACCAGGCCACTAGGGTAATTTATAATTCTGTTATAATATACCTAGGGTGAGGGCAAACAGTGTTTTATGCAATATTTACTTCTTCCTCTCCTTTTACTTCCTCTTGTCGTGAAAATTTTAAAACATAGAATTCGATGATGATGAATCAGATTTACCCTTTCTTTTTTTGTAAGTACTAGATGCCAATGCTTCCTTTAATATCTATATCTTCACAGAAACTGCTGTTTTTACCTAGATCCCTCTTTATTTGCAAGGCTAATGGAGGACAAAGAAGAATTAACCTTGTTTCAATGATAAAGATATACTTTTACTAATCCTAAGAAATGAATGATCCAAGAAAATCTTATTTTCTTAATTTTATATACTTCATTTGGATAATGCTCAATAGGTTATTAGGGTAAATTTGCCAATATGTTAACCCTCGATTATGAAATATTTAGCATGCATAACTCAAAATATATGAATTCACTGAAACCACATGCAGTGATGATAAATCCTTCATAGAGGAATTACTTCACTGATGCTTTACATGAATAGTTGGCAGGAAGATGAGAAGAGGGATATTAACATTTTCCATATTGGGTTTAGCAAACTGATAAGCAGGGAAGAAATACAACAGATGATCCCCACAATCAAATGTATCAGACCATGGAAAATTGAAACTACTTTGAAAAATAGAAGCAAAGGAAAATTCTTTTGGGTTTGCTCAATTCAAATATTTCTTTGCATGTTCTTGTGAAAAATAGAATCAAATATATATGAACTTAGAAATTTGGTTACAGCTTAAATTATTATGTCTTTTTTTAAAAAGGTTAACTTTTTAAAGTACCATGTATTAAATAATGCAAGGCATGACATCAAATGACCTTGTTACCTAATAAAAAACATTCACAGTTATCAGAACAAACAGATCGCATAGTTTTATCATTTTACTATACTTAATACATTATGTGTAATGATCCAATGTGATTTATTTATGTTGCTGAAACTAACATCATAAAGAACCAAGTATAGCCTATGAGTTCTGGCTTTATAGTGGCTCAAAATTTAAGGGCAAGGAGTCCTGCTGGTGTAGCTCAGTCGGTTGAATGTTATCCCATGCATTAAGAGTTCACAGGTTTGATTCCTAGTCAGGGCACATACCTGGGTTGTGGGTGATGTTTCTATCTTCCCCTCTCTCTAAAATAAAGAAAATAATTTAAAAATTCAAGGGCATGGAAAGTTCCAGAATATTTTATATATGATAGGTATGCATTCACATTGCATATATATATATTTTTTTGGTCAAGTCCTGTTCAAAGAAGTAAAAGGTCCCATAGTATATGCCTTAAAACTCGTATAGAAAATGTTAACTGTTTTAAAAGAATGACAAAAATTTGAAAATAAAAGAGAAATAGTTATAAGGAATGATATAAAGGAGATGATTTAGTTCAGAGAAGCTCAAATGTATGCACCTGATTTTAGAGCCAACTTCTGTGGGCCAGATGCTACAAACTTACATAAATAATGAAGGAAACTGCCTTATATAGGATCCTGTGTTCATTAATCTCTAAATATTTACAGAGAACATTATATGCATCAAGTTTCATTAAACATCAGGGTTCTGGGTGCTACCTTCCTGTCCGATGAACAGAACATGCTTACTACTCTTGTCTACCTTTTTAAAAATATATATTTTATTGATTTTTTACAGAGAGGAAGGGAGAGGGATAGAGAGTTAGAAACATTGACCAGCTGCCTCCTGCACACCCCCCACTAGGGAAGTGCCCACAACCAAGGTACATGCCCTTGACCGGAATCGAACCTGGGACCCTTCAGTCTGCAGGCTGACACTCTATCCACTGAGCCAAACCGGCCAGGGCTACTCTTGTCTACCTTTGATTATTTTTCCCTTAGCTTCTCAGCCCCATAGTACCCACCAGATCCCTCTTCTCCAGTTTTCTCTCTGAACTACCCATATTGGCATCTAATCAACAAATGCTAGCTGAGCTCCCACTATATGTCCCGGCCAATGGCAATGCGACCAGGAACAAGAATGTCCCTGCCCTCGTGGAGCTTACATTCAAGTGGCAGAGTGAAAAACGTAAATAAGTGAACAAGTAACCATACAATGTCAGGTGTTGATAAGCGCCATGGAGAAAAATGTGGCAGCTAATTAGAATAAAGAGAGCGTGGTGAAGCCACCAGGACACTCCTTTAAAGGAAGGCTTACTGAGAAGCAGGGGAACCCAGTTCACTTTACTCTCTAGATGGAATGTGCTCTTGGCAGATGCATCAGCAAATGCCAGAGACCAGAGACCAGGGACCTGTGCTGGGAAACAGACCAGTGTGGCTGAAGCAGAATAGAGAGTGGCAGAGTGGTGGGGATGGGATGAAAGTTCACCTCAGTTCAGGTCCTATTGGATCCAACTAGCACATTCAAGTCAGCAAAGACCTTGCAATCTTCTAATAGCCTTCAAATATATAAAGGAATTTACCATTATTTCCTGAAAACATAAGTGTTCTTTCAAGTTGGGATTACATTAAAACATAAACTTGGTAATCAATTTGTTACTAATATTTTAGTAATAAAATATTATTAATCACAAGAATAGATTACTAAAGGTAGATATATCATCTTTTCAGATCATATTTTTATTTATTCATTTTTTAGTTCCACATGTATCTATCAGGCTTTCTGTAATACGGATATAGTGATATCGACAGAGGCTTAACACAGTGTATATGGTGAAAGAGGCATAGTTCCTGCTTTCAAATGAACAACAAGAAGAATTTTGTTAGATGCGAAAGTGAAATCAGACAGTGCCCTGTACTCTCCTTCACGTGAGTAACATGTAAACTAATGAGCTAACAAAGTAAATAAAATCAACAATCACAAGGGAAACAGAACTGGCTAGGTTGGTTCACAACTATTTGATTTGGGACTGCTCTGAATTTGTCAAGGTTTTATTGCTACTAAGCATTTTTGTCTTGACACCTAATTGCCACTTAAAAAACTCAAAATTTCTACTGTCAGGCCCTAGCTCTACTTTTGTAAACAAGTCACTTACCTTTGTTTACTTCCGTATCTATTTATAAAATTGGTAAGAAAATAATTTAGATTATAGATGAGAAATTATTTTAAAAGCTGCAAAAGTTCTATAAATATTAATGTCATTTCATTATTTTTCTCCACTACTTGTACTTTCTTTTCTCTTCCATATTTGGTTTTTACTTAAGCATTCCCTCCATTTACTGCCTATATTATTTTTCTTCGCCTTCCTCTTTAAAACCATTTTTTTCTCTTTCAACACAATGAAGTACCTGTTCTTGCTGCATTGAGTAATTTCTCCTTGCTATCAATGACTGATCTCATTATTAAAGAATCTTCAACAAAACATCTACTGAGATATTTCATGTAGAATATTTCATTTATCTAGATCATAGGAAGTGTAAATATCTTCTAACAGTCACACAGAGTGTGTCATAGGAACCACATTTGGTGTTGATAATAAGGAAGATGATATTTTTTGAGATTTATTGAATGCCATGCATGTCACATGATCTCATTTAATTCTTATTATAGTCTTGTGGATGGGTGGTATTATCCCCATTTCACCTGGACACTGAGTCCTAAAGAAGAATATAGAGCATGCTTAGTTGGTGGAGATCAAATTCATAAAGGTATGTCTCTAAACACTTGGCTGGTAGTATTCACTTTCTTCCACAGAAACATATGTAATTAGTCTAGTAGATATTTTGTCAGGTTATTACTTCCTATTTCCAGCTTCTAAGTTTTTTTTTTCATTCTGCCAACATACATCGGCATGGTACTGAGCTTGGTGCTAGAAGAAAGCCATCACCACAACACAATAATGCAAATATGTGTTAAACATGTGTACCCACAAACTTATAATATTTTTAAATAAATATAAAATGATCTTCATATGAAATTATATTTATGGTTTACTGGCAGTCGGACATCCATCTCACAATCCAGGACTGCTGGCTCCTAACCACTTGCCTGCCTGCCTGCCTGATTGCCCCTAACCACTTCTGCTTGCTAGCCTGATCACCCCCTAACCACTCCCCTGTTGGCCTGATTAACATCTAACTGCTCCTCTGCCAGCCTGATAGCCCCAAACTGCCCTCCCCTGCTGGCCTGATCTCACCCCCAACTGCTCTCCCTTGCTGGCCTGATTGCCTCTAACTGCCCTCCTCTGCCAGCCAATTTGGTCCTGATTGGTCGGTTTCTATGCTAGTCACTGTCAAAAGCTCCACCTGTTAGGCAGCCATTGGCTCCTCAGTTGACCCAGATTTGGTTCTGATTGGTCAGTTACTATGCCAATCAGCATCTCTGGGCCTATCAATGGGGCCTCATCAGAAAGGCAGGGCTGATCAGCAGCCCTGGTGGAGGCCTGAAATAAATGGAGGCGCAGCTGCTGACCAGACCCGGAGCTAAAGAGAGAGGCAAGTGCTGATCAACATCTGCCACAGAGGCAATGGATCAGACCTGCTTCTCTCTTCAGGCCTCTCTCTGGGCCTGATTTGCAGCCCCCTCAGCAGTCAGCACTGGGTCACCACTGGTAATGTAGTGCTGACTGCAGGACTGACTTCTGGTTGGTCGAGCCTCCCTGTCATTGTGTATGTGACAGACACAGAGTTTTTATATATTAGGATTAAGTCATTAGAATAATATTAAGTCCTATTCAGAAGGACCATGCTCCCCTAACAAGTTCTGCATCATGCAGTTGATATTTGGGGTGACTGACCATTCCTCCAAAATGTCCAGATTCTCAGTTATTTTCCTTTTTTCCATCTATTTACATGTCTATTTATGAAGAACTACTTTACCAAAACATGGAAATAAGCAAAATGACCACTGATTTATTAATATTTTGAAGTACATTTTAAAAATATATATTTTTATTTATTTCAGAGAGTAAGGAAGAGGGAGAGAGAGATAGGAACCTCAGTGATGAGAGAGAATCATCTATCAGTTTCCTCCTGCATGCCCCCTACTGGGTTCGAGCTGAAATCTCTGAATGTGCCCTAAGCAGGATCAAACATGGCCTCCTGCTTCATAGGTCAACACTCAACCACTGAGCAACTCAGGCTAGGCTGAAGTGTATTTTTAATATGCTCATCTCAATCTCATCTAATTCTCTCAAGAGATAAATATATATTTGATGTTTTAATGTTTTCCATAAAGGAAAGTACAAAGTTAACATACTAAAAATGATAAATTATAATGTGCATGTGGCCTGTAGAAATATGACCCAGAGCTTGTGGCTTTGTTGTTCTATAGAAATTTAACCTTTTAGCTAACTTGACATTCTTATTTTCGTACTTTCCTTAATGAGTAATTTAGATACCTATAAATACAATGTATTGTCTTTCTGCTGGTGTTTCATTAAAATAAAGTTCTACTTGAATACAGCCGTGCCCATGTTTTCTTCCTATCAATAGCTGCTGTTAGGCATGAACCACAAAACCTAAAATTTTACTCTCTGGTCATGTACAGATTGTGTTTGCTGACCCCAGGTCAAAAGTACAGCCCGAGAGAGCCGCTACTTTCGCAGCCTAGATTATAACCTTGGAGATTTTAACCCCTCAGGTAGCCACAAGATTCAGAGGATGAAAGGATATTTAGTCATGATTATCAGTCAGGATCCCAACAGGAAATATGAGTCGCCCAAATTAAAATTATTTCAAGAGGTTTAATCAATAAAACCAGTACTTATAACTATGGATGGGTATAAAAGAACAATAATAATAATTATATATATATAACCTAATATTAGACAAACATGTAAATTGACTGTCCCTCCACTATGCTCACCAGCCAATTAGTAGAGTATGCAAATTAATCCAACAAAGATGGTGGTTAATTTGCATACATAGGTCCAAAGCAGCGGAGCAAAGACTGAAGGCTCCAGCTGGAGCAAAGTTCTGGGTCCCGGATGCCGGAGGAAAACTAGTGGCGGCAGCCAGGGGAAGGGAAGCCTACTGTATGAATCTCTTTGTGCAATGGGCCTCCAAAAATGATAAAGAAGTCACCAGAACACAAAAGAGAGAGACTTATAGCAAGGATTACTTTGTGAGGAGCAGTAATCTTTTGTCAGGGACACAGTGATTTGAAGATACTTCTTGGGGAGAAAGCCAGAGCAATAACTCCTTGACCTCACTTCCTTCCTTCACTCTTGCACTGTGGTATCCCACTAGGAATTGAAATGGAAGCCAAAGGACACAGAAAGGTCTTTGTTGTAAACCAGGTCAGCCTCGTAGGGCACAGGGCAAAGTAAAGTGGATCAAGGAGAAGATATGAAAAGATACAACATATGGCTAAAATAATGAGTTAGTTTTTTTTCAAGAAGTAGGTCACTTGACCAGCCATTTATAAAAATGCACCAATCAATAATCTCCAATCCCACTAGCAAAGTGTGTTTATGTGTATGTGAGAACAAGAAAGGAGGCAATAATGGCTGAGGAGTTCACTCTGATGTCTGTTTGAGTGCATAGGTGCACATGCACACACACACAGGAAGATATAGTATAGCCCGGCTGGCATGGCTCAGTGGTTGAGCATTGACATATGAACGAGGAGGTCACGGTTCCATTCCCGGTCAAGGCATATACCCAGTGTGGGCATGCAGGAGGCAACCAATCGATGATTCTCTCATCCTTGATGTTTCTATCTCTCTCTCCCTCTCCCTTCCTTTCTGAAATCAATAAAAAATATTTTTTAAAATATATAGTATAAATGGAATTTAACTATTTTCCCCTAAACATGTAAACTCCTAACATGATTTGTTTTTGGTTCTCTAGTTGCTTTAGAAGCTGATTGAATACTTTCAGAAAACAACAAGGATATCAACCTTTGAGCATGTTCTTGATAAGTCACTATCTATAAATTATTTAATGGAGCAATTTTCAATAGCAATTGTGACTGAATTCAAACAATGACATTAAATTTTGGGGAAATATTCTCTAAAATTATTTATGGCCCTGACTGGTTTGGCTCAGTGGATAGAGCATCAACCTGTGGACTGAAAGGTCCCGGGTTTGATTCCAGTCATGGGCATGTACCTTGGTTGCAGGCACATCCCAAGTGGGAGGAGTGCAGGAGGCAGCTGATCGATATTTTTCTCTCATTGATGTTTCTAACTCTATCTCTCTCCCTTCTTCTCTGTAAAAAAATCAATAAAATATATTTAAAAAATAAAAAAATAAAATTATTTATGTAGGCAGCAAATATAAATTATCTCAGTAATCTATAAAATTTTCCTTTGATTTTTATATCTGGTCTGCAAAAATGCATTTAAACCCTGGCCAGGTAGCTCAGTTGGTTAAAACATCATATCGATACGTAAGTATGCAAATAAATTCTGACCAATGAAAAAACAATTATTTCCTGTGGATATTCACTAGTTTTGCATCTATTTGTGAATTTAGTTCACCATTCCTGTGTGTCTAATATTACGTGTGGGTTTTTGAATTCTCCTTAGAACAAACCATTAACAGCTTAGCATTTCCCTCATTACTTGGTTAGTTACATAAAATCTTCAACATGTGTCTATTTTATATTTGTATGAGAGTCATGATTTTACCATTAAAAAATTAACTTTTACTGATACCATGACTAAAGCCAAGAGAATCATTATTTAAACTGGAGAAGGCATTTTAGTTTCTCAAGAAGCTTTAAAAGATGTTGCTGATTCCCTAGAGGGTGGAAGAAGGATCGCTCAGCAGTAGTTCAAGTAAACATCAATTTAAGCACCATAGGCTTCCTGTGTCAAGTTGATAAAAGAAACAACTTAAAAAGACAAACATCTATAATGCTTCTTAACTTGATCTGTGATTTTTATGAGCAACTACAGTATTTAAAAAGCCTGTTGTGTAGTACTTCGAAAATACCTCAGAGGGTGACAGGGTTTGATTTCTGTTCTTTTTTATGGTAGAGAAACAGTAATTTTATTGCTGTTTGAATATTTTTATACACATCCTTCACACTTGGGCTGTCTTGTCATGAAAAGTGTGGGTGTCCTACAGTTCCATATTGTTATCAGGTTGAGGAGAAAAGGTTTCCATCTCATGCAAGATTAATTATATTTTTGCCAATTTAAAAGGTATCATCTGTATCCTGCAGGTTCAGAAAGAATTTGGCAGCATCCTCAATCACTCCCCAGTGTGCCTGTGTACTAGTATATATAAATAATCTGAAGGTGAGCATGCTTTGTGTATAAGTACAGAGAGCTTTTGCCTTTGAAATTTTTAAATTTCATGTATATTGGATAATAGCCCAAAGTTTCATCCTATATGAAGTGCCAATACTAAGCAAGTATATATTTTTAATTGGCGTTCTTTGAAATGGGAATTATGCTTAATGCCATGAACTGTAGATATGTGCGATTAGCAATTAGAAATAAAAACTCAGATGTATTCAAATATTGCTAATTGGCACTTTGCTTTAAACAAACAAAAATAAAATAGAATTGGTATGGATTTAGATCAACTAACCCTTTTGACATATGAGCAAAAGTTAATAGAAATTATATCCGTTCGATGTTATTGCTATATTCTGTTTAAAAATCCATAGAATAGAAGTAGATTTTCTGATGGTTTGTCTGCTAAGAGATGGAGTAAAATTCTTACTTCATCCTCATTTCCTACAGACCTTAAAGCTTTGAATTTGTCCTTATCAGTTGAAGAAAATAAACACAATCCCCTTCACTGCAAGGGGAACCATCTAATCTAATAAAAGTATAATAATGAAATTGACCATTTCTTTGGGATGCCCAAGCCATGCCCACCAGCCAATCAGAGCAACTGCATGCAAATTAACCCACCCAAGATGGAGGCCGGCAGTCACAGAGCTAGAGTAAACAGGCAACTTCCATTGCAGTAGGAGTAAACTGTCTGCCAGCTGGGCTTCTCCTGGCTCCAGGCAACAACATATTTGCAACATTGTCTCAATTATAGAAGCCTCGGAGTGATGTAGGAAACTGCCTGCCTAGAGTCTACTAAAGCAACATTCTTTCAATTTTAAAAGCCAGAGCTGAAGCAGACAGGAGGCTTCCTTACCTGCCTAGGCCTTGGCTTAAAGGAACAGTGTATCAATTATAGAAGATAAACAAACCCCAGAAACCTGCTTATAGCCAGCCTTGCTATTGGGTCAATGGGAGCTGTGGGCAGCCTGAAAGGCTGAAAACAGCTCTCAGTCCTTCACCCATGCTGGCCACACCCCAATGGGGTGAGGGTCCCCACTGGGGGGCTTGGCCAGCCTGAAAACAGCCATCAACCCCTCACCTAGGCTGGCCAGGTACTCCAGTAGGGACCCAAAGTCTAGAGGGACTATGGGCAGCCTGAAAATGCCCCTTAGATCCTCACTCAGGCTGCCCAAGCACCCAAGTAGGGACCCAAAACCTGAAGGGACTGTGGGCAGCCTGAAAGCCTGAAAATGGCCCTCAGGCCCACACCCAGGCTGGCCACACCCAATGGGGTGAGGGACCTCACTGGGGGGCTTGGCCAGCCTGCAAACAGCCATCAGCCCCTCACTCAGGCTGACCAGGCATGCCAGCAGGTGGACATCACCAGAGGGGTCCCAGATTGAGAGGGGGCACAGGTCAGGCTGAGGGACCTCCCGAGTGCACAAATTTTTGTGCACCGGGCCCCTAGTTTATAAAATAAAACATACTGAATAAGAAATAATATTTGCAAATCATGTACCTGATAAGGGACTAATATCCAAAATATATAAAGAACTTCCACAATAGCAAAAGCAAACAATCCAATTATAATTGGGCAGAAGATATGAAAATATATTTTCCCAAATGATACATTTAAGTGGTGAACAAGCACATGAAAATGTGGTCAACACCATCCACAAATCAGGACCACGTTGAGATATCACCTCTTATTTATCCAAATGGCTGTGATCAAAAAGACAAGAAATAACAAGTGCTGACAAGGGAATGGAGAAAAGTGAACCCTTATGCACTGTTAGTGGGAATGAAATGTAGTGCAACCACTATGGAAAACAGTATAGAGGATCACCAAAAAATTAAAAATAGAACTACCATATAATCTAGCAATTTCACTTCAAGCTATTTATTCAAGGAAAATGAAAACATTGACTCAAAAAAATATAGTCATTCCCATGTTCATTATAGCATTATTTATATTAGCCAAAATATGGAAACAACCTATGTGTCCATTGCGAATGAAGAAAATGTGATATACTGTATTTTCCGGTGTATAAGATGACTTTTTAACCCAGGAAATCTTCTCAAAAGTCGGGGGTCATCAATGGAGCTGGACAGAGACTGCAAGTGTCTCTGATCGGCTCCTTTTTGTGCCATATATGGTCTGCGTCTGGACTATATATATTATTTTGCCATAAAAAATTAAATTTTGCCATTTATGACAACATGTATGAAACTCAAGGGCATCATGCTAAGTGAAATAAGTCAGGCAAAAAAGACAAATACCATATGATCTCATATGTGAAATCTAAAAACAAAACACCCCCCCTCCCAAAATAAGCTCATAAATATAGAGAACAAATTGTGGGTACCAGAGAAAGGGGGTGGGGAAAAGTGGAAGAAATAGGTAAAGGGGTCAAAACGTACAAACTTTCAGTTACAAAATAAGTAAGTCTTGGGGATGTAATGTACAACACAGGGATTATCCTATACAATAAAAGCCTAATATGCTTAGTGTCTAGTCATCCGATGACAGTTGACTGTTCAACCAATCAAAGCATAATATGCTAATGGTATGTTAAAGCCACTCAACAACTCGCTATGATGTGCACTGACCACCAGGGGTCAGATGCTCTGACCAGTAGGTTAGCTTGTTGCTGGGCTCCAGCTGATTAGGACTGAGCAAGATGGGTCAGATGCTCTTTGTATCCCTCCCATGGTCCCTTCCTGGCTGGCCAACTCCCATGTCCCTTCCAGGCTGGCTGGCCCCAATTGGCCCTGATCGGGACTGGGCGAGATGGGACCAGACATGCCCTGGAGCCCTCCCACAGTTCCTCCCCAGCCCCGATAGTGCACCAGTAGGGTCCTTCGGCCTGGCCTGCGCCATCTCACAATTCGGGACTTTTCAAGGATGTCAGAAAGCCAGTTTCAGCCTGATCCCACAGGCCACTCCCCTCAGGAGGGCACCAGATTCAGGGCTCACAACTGGAAAGTGCTGCTGCAGCGGCATGAGCCTCTCTTGATTGAGACTGATTGGTCACATGCCTGCAGCAGGTGCACTGGGGCCAGGATTATAGGGAGTGGCATGTAGGAGCTGCAGGTGGTGCTGGACTGCAGGTTTCAACCCAATCCCTACAAGCCACTTCGAAGGATCCCACCTGTGCACAAATTCATGCACCGGGCCCCTCTCTCATATATATATATATATATATATTTTAGAGGCCCATTGCAGGAAGATTCCTACAAGAATAGGGCTTCCTCAGCCTATTCCTGCAAGAATAGGGCTTCCTGAGCCACAGTGAAGCAGAGAAGGGTGCAAAGTCCACGAGGCAGTCTTTGCTGCCTTCTCCACTGCTTCACTTCTTCCCATCTCCACTGCCTTGCTCCCTCCCTTCTCTGCCAGTTCGTTCCCTTCTGCAGCACTTGGCTTCCTTCTAGGCTGTCTCCAGTCTTCACTCCCGCCTATGTATGCAAATTAACCGCCATATTGGCTGGGTTAATTTGCATACAGTCGCTCTGATTGGCTGGTGGGCTTGGCTGGTGGGTGTGGCTTAGGTGTCTCAGAGTGAGTGTCAATTTGCATATTACTCTTTTATTAGATTAGATACCTAAGCGACCAGTCAACTGGTTGACCAGTAGTGACCACCAGGGGGCAGACACTTAACGCTGTCCCCTAATGGTCAGTGTACTCCCACAGTGGAACACCGCTCAGTTGACCAATGGATCCTGGGCTCATGGCTCCCAATCTTGACAATGGGACAGAATGGGCATGAGCCCAGAGCTGCTTCTCCAGTGCCATGCAAGGAGCAAGGCTGAGATGACAAGCAGCAGCTGCATGGTCATGGGCACACTGGTATCGGCCTAGGAGGGGTGCAAGGAAACCACAGTGGAGTGGCAGCAAGCCTACTGAGTGGCGGCAGACACAGCAGGGCTGGTAGAGAGGGAGCAGTGCAGCCCTGAGCTAGGCTTTGGGCTCCTCTCCGGCAGCCTGCCTCTTCAGGCACTACTTTGTGCTGGGTAGGATTGACACAGACAGTGGGCCAAGCTGCAGCAGCATGGAGGTCCACTGATCCCTGCAGGCCAGCCCAAGGGACCCCACCAGTGCACCGATCCATGCACCGGGCCCCTAGTCTCTAATAATCTGTATTAATAAAAGCATAATGAGCTAATTAGACCAAACATCCTTCTGGCCGTCCTTCCAGATGACTTTCTGAATGACCTTCTGGACAAAGCCAGGGTCCAGGTGCCAGAGGGGAGCCAGTGACGGCAGCTGGGGGAAGGAAGGCCTACTCTTGCACAAATGTCTTTAGTAGTAAATAAAACCATATTGTATATTTGAAAGTTGCTAAGGGAGTAAGTAAATCCTAAAAGTTCTCATCACAGGAAAAAATATTTTTGTAACTAAGTAAGGTGATGAATTTTAACTAGACTTGTGATATTCATTTGCCAATGTATACAAATATCAAATCATTCTGTTGAATTCCTAATATTTTATACTAGGGGCCCGGTGCACAAAAATTTGTGCACTCAGGGTGGAGGGAGTCCCTCAGCCCGGCCTGTGCCCTCTCACAGTCTGGAACCCCTCAGTGGATGTCCTATGATGGCCCCAGTCTGCCAGGCGCCTTTTGTGTGTGTGTGTGTGTGTGTGTGTCACCACTGGGGACCTGCCCCCAGCCGCATCTGAGGCTCGGAGCAGTCCTTCTGTGTGTGTCTACCTGCTGGGGACCTGCCCCAGGCACACCGTGGAGGCTTGGAGCAGGCACCCCCTCTATGTTGATCTCTCAGACTATTGCCCTCCCCTGCATGTTGTTCTCTTTTTTGAGCTGTGACCAGGGCTGGGTGCTGCCTGCCTCCCAAGCTTGCCTACTGCCCATCTTCCTCCAGCCACCAGAAAGCAGGGAAAACCCCGCCTCGTGGTCAGGCCAGCCTTTTCCTGCTCCCTGATCCCCAGAAGGGACCTGGGAAGCCGCCAAGCAGGCCGCCGACTC
>PVJC01017746.1:0-32120 GCA_004026665.1 Murina feae
GATGGTTGGGGGGGAGTTGGGAGATCAACTGAAAGACTTGCATGCATGCATAGGAGAATAATCAGTGGACACGGGAAACTGGGGGTTAGGGAGGAGGAGGGGGGAAGGGCAAGGGGAAAAAATGGAGATCTATCTATCATCTGTTGTAATACTTATCTATCACTTGTTGTAATACCTTAAGCAATGAAATAAAAAAAAATAAAAAAAAATAAAAAAAAAAATAAAAAATAAAAAAAGAACTAAAGGGAATTTAGTTGTACAACTATTTTACATTACTTCATTAAGCAAATAATTATTGGGTGATTCAAATGAAATCGTGAATGACACTGAAAGGAGGGGAATATCAGGGACCTAAGGCAGGATTCGTGTCTTTATAGAAGTGTAATTGAGAGAGGGAGACAGAGGAGCACAAATAGTATTAGGGGATGCAGTATTAATTTTTGTGTGATTGGAGGTAAAATTCAAGTTTGCAGACAGTAGCTCTGCTGCTAGAGTCCGAGAGTCCGAGAGCTGCTGTTTAACCAGCTGAGGCCTAGACATCTTGGGATAAGGTACATTCCCCCCTTCTGCAGATTGGCATTTCTGACCTACAGAATTTATAACAATATAGTTGTTTTACGCAGCTAAGTTTTGGGGTGATTTGTTACATAGCAGTAGTAACCAGAACAGGGACCCGAGTTCTTCTGTGATACTGCTTTGCCATTGTCAGTTGTTCCCATCACATGGTTCTTAGATGTTTGACTACCACGTCTACGTTCCTGGCATCTGAACTGAGGAAGTACAGAAAAAACCACTGTCTTTCTCTGTAAGGACACTCCTCAGCAAGTAGCACATTCATTTCTGTTCACATCTCATTGGCCAGAACTTAGCCAGAACATGGCCACATCTAGCTTGTCAAGGAAGACTGGGAACTGTGGATTTTATTTTATTTTATAGTTTTAACATTTTTATTGATTTCAGAGAGGAAGGGAGAGGGAGAGATAGAAACATCGTTTATAGGCTGTCTCCTGCATGCCCCCCTTGGGAATTGAGCCCGCAACCTGGGCATATGCCCTTGGCTGGAATAGAACTTGGGACCCTTTAGTTTGCAGGCCGATGCTCTATCCATTGAGCCAAACCAGCTAAGCCTGTGGATTTATTCCTGGTGACTATGCATCTGGCTAAAAATTAGGGAATCTAAAGAAAAAAATTGGTGCCCTGGCTGGTTTGGCTCAGTAGTTAGTTGGCCCATGGACCAAAGGGTCTTGGGTTTGATTCCCAGTCAAGGGCACATACCTCGGTTGCAGGGTCGATCCCTGGCCCAGATCGGGATGTGAGTGGGAGGCAAACAATCTGTGTGTCTCTCAATTTGATGATTAGCCCCCCCCCTCACTCTCTCTTTCTCTCTCTGTCTCTTTCTCCCCATCCTCCCTTCCACTCTTTTAAAAAACAAATCAATGGAAAAAAATTGGGAAGTTATATTTTTTTGAGAAAAGAATGTATGGATATGGGGGAAAGTTATAATTTCTGCTACAGGTATATTGTACTAAATTCTTTTCTTTGTAGTTTGTAAATGGTATCTGTTTTTCTCCTAGGAAAATTTTCATTTCATAGATCTCCCAGTAGCAGGTTTGCTGAACAAACACTATATTTTGGTTAGGATTTGAATCCATTAATAATAATCCTGTTTTGCCAATTTTAACAAGGCAATAGTGACTTAAAGAGAATTAAGTTTACTTCTCTCTCATGTAAAAGAAGTCCAGCAGGAGGCAGTCCAGGGCTGGCTAAGAACGGCTGTACAAATACAGGTTACGAATCAGCATTGGCAACAACCCAGGCTCTTTTTATCTTGTTCCTGTAGCCTTAAGGAGCTGCCTTGTGGTATAAGATGCTTGAACTTGATCCTTCGGGTGGGCTTTCCAGCCAGTAGAAAGGAAGAAAGAGGGAAATAAGTAGGAATAAGAGGCACACCATATTAAAAATATGTTTTTTATAACATATTTTTATTGATTTCAGAGAGGAAGGAGAGGGAGAGAGATAGAAACATCAATGATGAAAGATAATAAATTGGCTGCTTCCTGTACTCCCCCTACTGGGGATCAACCTGGCTGCTTCCTGTACACCCCTACTGGGGATGAGCTCTGACCGGGAATCGAACTGTGACCTCCTGGTTCATAGGTTGATGCTCAACGACTGAGCCACGCTGGCTGGGCACACCAGGTGTTTTTCATAGAAAATTCCTCGAAGTTGCCCTGTGACACTTCCGCTTTTGTTTCATTGACCAGAACATTTTCGTTTCTCATACCTGCTAGGGAAGTGCAGTTTGAAGATATGGGTTTCTGTAAAACCACATGAATCATCAGGAAGATCTGCTACACACGGTCAACTCACAAAGGACTATTTGGTTTGCCAGAACTTGGGCCGCATTACATATATATTGTAGCACAGACAGAAAATGGTTAGAAATTGCATAGTGAGTTTACAAATGTTTTGGTTTACGTTTGTCACATGAGACTTTCAGCTGTTCATTCCCCATTATTACAAACACTTGAGTTTGTAAGGACATCTGATGTTTACTTGCAGACTACACATGGCCGTGTACACAGGCTGTCACTGTTTCAGCCTCAGCGCTCAAAGCCTTTTCTGAAAAAGAGCAACCCCATTTCTGGTATATGCATAATAGGCCATCTGTTATCGTTTCTCAGTAGTCCAGAGTTGCATTGTTTGAGGTTTCGCTTTTCTAAGAGTATACTCTTCTTTATTTTTATTTTTTGCTCCCTGGAAAGATTCCCCTCCCCCCTTTTACTTTAGAATGGAAATAGTCTGAAGATTTTAGCCATTTCTGGTGCAAGACTGATTTGATTCATCCCTGATCACATGCAGTTGCTATAGAGCTTTTGTCTCGTTAATACCTCTCTTGAGAAAGTACCATGACTCTTTGTTATTCTCCGGATAAAGCAAATTTTCTGCCCTGTGTAGTAGGGCTGAAAGATATAATTCACTATTAAACTTGGGAAAATGCAGGGAAAATGTTTCCTTTCATTTTCTAGCTTCTCTGGTTGTCTGCATGATTTCCACCTTCTGATAGTAGAGAAATGCACTCAAGTGGAATGTGTTTTGACGGTTAATCTGATGTGGTCATTTGAGCAGTCTCCTGTTGTTCTAACTCTCCTGGATAAAACGCTTGCTTCTCGCTCACAGCCTTTGCTCTTTTTCTCCAGGCCTGTAGGGGGAGACATTGATGTGGCTTCTGCAGCCGTGCCCCTGTGGGGAAGTAAGGGGCTCCCACCCACCCGTGTCTCTATCCTCCTTTTCACCTCTGCCTCCCAGGTGATGCCCTTTTCTGCCTAATACTTGACACCCTGTTGGCCATTGAGTCCCAAGTCAGCAACCTGTGAACTTGGGACCCACCCTTGTGGTTCAGGCCACAACCTTCACTTGCTTGACTTCACCTTGGGTCCTGCTGGTGCCACAAGCCCTGGTGCAGTTTGACCGGGATGCTTAGTTGCTCCTGGACCATGTGATTGGCCCTGCAGCCTTTGCTACAAGAACCCCTTCTTTCTGCCAGGATGGCCTCTCTGGCCAGTGCCCCAGCTGGAGTCAGAGGCACCTCTGTGTCTAGGCCATACCAAGTAGAGCCAAGGATGGCCTCCTTCTAGGGTGAGGAGGGGCAGATAGGAAGTAGGGCTGAGAGCCCCCTTCTCCCTTCACATCACTCCTCACAGAATACATCTCCTCTGTCAGGACCAAAGCCTGGACAGGGGACTCCTTCCTCCCACAATATACTTGTTTCATATGCCACATCCCCAATATCACATGTTCCTTGTAGCCCTGTGACTCTGCTGTCATAGCTGGGAGGGCTGTCTTTTCTACCCTGGGGAAGAATTCTACGAGCTACATCAGATCCCTGAATAAAAGGAGGCGCGGGGGGTGGTGGGAGAAATAAAGCAACTTATAAAATTCTCTTTAGATAATAGGATGGCTAGCAAAAGTTATAGTCTTGTTGACTGATCCAATTTTGCAAGTCAAAAGTGATTATCCATCTTTTTGTAGCACTTCTATCATCTCTCCTTTTTAAGGCAGGTGAACTCTTTATGCTAAAAGGCAAAGTAGAATGTATGAGTAATTTTCAAAATATTGTCTTATTACACTTGCTTTTAAGATGTGGGAAAATTTTGGTCTTCTTAAACTTTACAGCATCTAAATCATTCTCTTTACTGGTAGGTTTAGCAAGAATATGAGGCCTTGGAATCCAAACACCTGTGCTCAAGTCCTGGCTACCAGCGAGGTGATGGGGAAATAAATCACTCTAGGTTAATAGTGCCTCAGTTGTTTCATCTTTAAATGTGAATAGGAATTTACCTCACAAAGCATATGTGAGTATAAAGTCGGGTGGTTAGTGAAAGCAGTCTGCCAGTGCTGAAGGGTCCTTCGGTGTTACTAATACTAGGGTTCCCACCTCACATCAGTTAATTCATCTTTGTGCACTCCTGCTGGTGTTCCTTCTACTCGGAGTGTACAGGTCCTCCCACATGCCACCAGTCTGTTGTGGTATCAAGGTCACACGGGGCATGCTATCCTTAGCTCCCATCCCACAGGTGGTCCATAGGCTTCTCATTGTGTGGCAGATATCTTACTATTTTTTCTCTGTGAGATTTGAAATGCTTTGGTGGCAGAAGCTATATTTTATAGTAGAAGGGATCTCAATACCAGATATCAAGCTGTATTACAAAGCCACTGTTCTCAAAACTGCCTGGTACTGGCACAAGAACAGACATATAGACCCATGGAATAGAATAGAGAACCCAGAAATCAACCCAAACCACTATGCTCAATTAATATTTAACAAAGGAGGAAAGAACATACAATGGAGTCAAGACAGTCTCTTCAATAAATGGTGTTGGGAAAATTGGACAGATGTATGTAAAAAAATAAAACGACCACCAACTTACACCATACACAAAAATAAACTCAAAATGGATAAAGGACTTAAACATAAGACAGAAAACCATAAAAATATTAGAGGAATCCACAGGCAGCAAAATCTCAGACATATGCTGAAACAATATCTTCACTGATACAGCTCCTAGGGCAATAGAAACTAAAGGGAAAATAAACAAATGGGACTGCATAAAAGTAAAAAGCTTCTGCACAGCAAAAGAAACCATCAACAAAACAATAAGGAAGCCCACTGCATGGGAGAACATATTTGCCAATTTTATCACCGATAAGGGTTTAATCTCCAACATTTACAGGGAACTCATACAACTTAACAAAAGGAAGACAAACAATCCAATAAAAAAAAAGGGCAATGGACCGAAATAGATACATTTCGAAAGAAGACATAAGGAAGACCAAAAGACATATGAAAACATGCTCAAAGTCACTAATCATCTGAGAGATGCAAATCAAAATGACAATGCGGTACCATCTCACACCTGTTAGAATGGCTATCATCAACAAATCAACAAACTACAAGTGCTGGCAAGGATGCGGAGAAGAAGGAACCCTTGTGCACTGCTGGTGGGAATGCAGACTGGTGCAGCCACTGTGGAGAACAGTATGGAGTTTCCTCAAAAAACTTAAAATGGAACTCCCATTTGACCCAATGATCCCACTTCTAGGAATATATCTCAAGAAACTAGAAACACCAATCAGAATGGATATATGCAACCCTATGTTCATAGCAGCACAATTTACAATAGCTAAGGTTTGGAAACAGCCTAAATGCCCACCAGCAGGTGAATGGATTAGACTCTGGTACATCTACACAATGGAATACTATGTGGCTGTAAAAAAGAAGGAATTCTTATCATTTGCAACAGCATGGATGGAACTGGACAGCATTATGCTAAGTGAAATAAGCCAGTCAGAGAAAGATAAATATTACATGGTCTCACTCATTTGTGGAATATAATGAACAACATAAACTGATGAACAAAAATATATCCAGAGGCAGAGAAGCATTGGTCAGACCATCAAACCTCACAGGGAAGGTAGGGGAAGGTGGGGGTAAGGGGGAGAGATCAACCAAAGGACTTGTATGCATGCATATAAGCCTAACCAATGGACACAGACACCAGGGGGGTGAGGGCTAGAGTGAGGGGGTGTGGGGGGGACAATGGGGGGATAAGGACACATATGTAATACCTTAATCAATAAATAAAAAATATAAAAAGGAAGCTATATTTTATATACCTATGTAATATCCCTGTATTATATGCTCCTCTTCACTTCTTTTATATTTCACTAGGGGCCCGGTGCACAAAAATTTGTGCACTCCGGGGGGGTGCACAAATTTGTCCCTCAGTCTGGCCTATGCCCTCTTGCAGTCCGGGACCCCTTGGGAGATGTCCACCTGCTGGCGTGTCTAGCCAGCCTGGGTAAGGGGCTGATGGCTGTTTACAGGCTGGCCAAGCCCTCCAGTGGGAACCCTCACCCCATGGGGGTGTGGCCAGCCTGGGTGAGGGGCTGAAGGCTGTTTGCAGGCTGGCCACAGCTCCCATTGACTCAAGGTCCCAGCGACGTTGGCTGGAAGCAGGTTTGTGGGGTTTATTTATCTTCTATAATTGAAACTTTGTTGCCTTGAGCGGAGGCAACAGTCGGCCTAGGCAGGTAGTTTCCTCCATCGTTGACCTCTTGTTTGCTCTAGCTCTGTGGCTGCTGGCCGCCATCTTTGCTGGGTTAATTTGCATATTGTCACTGATTGGCTGGTGGGCATGGCTTGGCTGGTGGGCATGACTTAGGTGTAAGGGAGTGAGAGTTAATTTGCATATTACTCTTTTATTAAATTAGCTATTTGTGGGGGGTATTTTCTATAATTCTGGGTCACACTTTAGAGCTGAAAAGAGTGGGCATTGGTTAGTATTACTACAGGCAATGAAAAAGAAAAATAATCCAATTGCATTTACTTCATAATCCTCTTATCTGATCCCTTTTTGATTCTGAAAAGTACCTAACCTCTGAATAACTTCTCACTAACTGAAGTTATTCAGAACTTATGAGATAAGAAGCATATGTTTTAATTTAAATACTTTATTCATATGTAGTTGTGACTGTTAGAAAGTATTCTTAGGTTTTAAAAGTTTGTCTTTGAGTTATGAAGTAGTCTCATTTATCACACTAGAACATTTCTGGCTCAAAGGTATTTTTTACAGTTGGTTTGTTTGAATCCAGATCTAATATATGTGAGGTTTTGAATTTGGTGGCCATGTTTTCATGTATAGATATTTCTTCAGTTACTGTAATTAAGCCATCTCAGATTTCACATATATGCAGCTAATAAATATTCATTCTCAATGCTCAGGTTCCTCATCTGTAAATTAAGATTAATGACAGGCCTCCCCTGTGAAGATATGAAATGCTAGGTCAGGGCTGGGCATACAGTAAATGCTACCTATCTATATGTCAAGCGTTATACTTACTACGTCAGGACACGTGAATATTTTAAACATTTTAAAAGCTTCTATATCAGTATTGACAAATTCCCATAAGGTTATACCGGTGGAGTCTCCCCTCAGCACTCCTAGGGTGCCTGTTTTTACCACACAGAATTACCTATTAGCTAAACTTCCTCATATGCATCTGTTGTTATCGGTACATCATCATTTATTTTTTTCTTCTTCGCTCTATCACTCTTGATTTTTGTTATATAATTTACTCAATAAAAGTAGAAACAACCACAAAATGCATTGACTATTCTTTTTAAATATATTGTTTTATTTTTTTAGGGGCTAGAATATGACATGTTACTCATAAATTTAGATAATAGGAGGAGTCAGGCATTTGAAAGTTCGAGGCTACTCTTCTAATAGTAGACAGTATAGGTGCATAGAATATTTTAAAAATGCCTGAAAGGATATCTGAGAAGAGTATCCACTTCTTCAAAATTTGCCTCTGGGTTTCAAGGGAAAAAAAGTGGGCAAAGCAAGAGTCCTGTAGAAAGTCAAAGTGAGGAAATGACTATGTTATTCTAGTGGGTAACTTAGGGAAAAGCTTTTCTCCTCTGACTTATGTCAGAGCTATTTTTTCTCCTGTCTGTTTTAAGTTGTGGGCAAATTTTGGTTGGGAAAATGTGCCCTTGGTTAAAACAAGTTTGAAGATATTTTCCCTGCCAGTGGAATTAAGCCTCAGGGGGAAGTCTCCTGGCACCCAGACACTAGGATGTGTGCCTTTCCGTTTGCTCATCAGTGCTCAAGGGTGCTGCTGCAAGGAGTGGGTGCAGTGGTGGTGGTGGTAGTGGTGGTGGTGGTGATGATAGTTTGTTGGTGGTAGTGGTGGTGGTGGTGGTGGTTATGGTGGTGGTTATGGTGATGGTGGTAATGATGGTGTTGTTGGTGCTAGTGGTGGTGGTGGTGGTGGTAGTGGTGATGGTGGTGTTTATGTGATGGTCGTGGTGGTAGTGGTGGTGATGGTGATGGTTATGGTGATGATGGTGGTGATGGTCGTGGTGATAGTGATGGTGATGGTGGTTATGGTGGTGGTGGTGTGATGATGGTGGCAGAGCCTATCTGGTAGTGGATTTGGGTCACCTGATGTGTGACTTCTGAAGCCCACTAGGGCATGCAGGGTGATCTGGTAACTAGCAGTTGCCCCACAAGCTGTAAACTAATTTAAATGTTAAAAGTTTAGGTGGGAGGTAATCTTATTATGAAATGAGCCCAGGTCAAATTTTTTCCAGTAGTTCAGAGGAGCTGCCTTTGGTGTTCCCCACCCTTTTCTCCCTGCTGCTGACTCACTCAGTGACTGGCCTGTTGTGCTACAGGAGTGAAAAGTGTTGTGCTTGTGAATCACCTTGTAATTTCCATTGACTAGAGAAGTGCAGCCAAACAATTTGAAAAAACATTTCAAACCCTTGGTCAAAATAAAAGACACCTCAACTGTATGAAAGTAGTCACTAAGAATTTTGTTGTACCTTAATTAAAAAGAATTTTAGGTCACTTTTCTTCATGAAAAAGGAAATTTGTTAGGTGAATTTTGGAACATGTGTAAAGGCATATTTGGCTTTGTTCTTTGGACCACAGTGACAAATTGATGGTACCAGTCAGTACTTATCAAGAAAAACTCTGATTATATTCAAGGTAAAAGGTATTAGAACATTCCATTGTACAGTAGCAGAGAGTCTAGTTCCAGAGAGAGGAGAGAACTCTCAAGTTCTTGCTTTTGTCATTGTATTGTCACCTTGGGCAGAATGAAGAATTTCTTTGTCCCCTTTTCTAATCTACAGTATAGACATCATTTATGGAGTTTATTTAGTAAAGGGATTGTTTCCTCAGTAGCTGAGGACATTTTTCTTTTTCTGGAATTGATAGGGCAAGAAATTAAAGCACCTCTTTTTCTATGTTCCTTCCCAAGAGCCTTGATTTTGGTGAATATGTGGGTACAATGAAAAGGATATTAGAAACCTGGGTTAAACACTAGCTCTGTGGCTTCATTGCTTAGAGAAATCTTGGTCCAGATTAAGTTCTTTTAAATTTATTTATTTATTTTTAATCAGTAAAATGAGGACATTGATATGTAAATACTGTTGTAGGATTGTTGGGAGATTATGCAAAATTCTGCAGTGCATACCATGGTAACTTTGAGGTGACTTTGACATTCATTGTAGGTGCTCAGTGCATATTTGCTAATTGAATTAAAGTGAGTAGGAAGCCAAGAGTATTTGTTGAGGGCCTGCTGTAGCATATTTGTACTATATCCCTTAATGCTTATAATAATTCTAGGTTGTAGGTACCTAGTAAGGTATCTGAAGATTGTGACTCTATTTTACGGATGAGGAAACTTGAGTTTCATGGGAGCAATCATTTTTCCAAGCTGAAATTGCTGGGTAGTGTTGTTGCCAGGATTTGAACCTGTGTTTGTATAGATTTCTTATCCTGCTGACTCTTCTGTCTGTTCTCTATCCCTGTCATAAGCTACCTCCCATAACCTGCCAAATCAGTCAGATTTTGAACTGTGTCAACTACTTAAAGTGTGATGGTACCTAATTACTTGATGAACACATGTGGGCATGTATTATCTAAATAGGATGCTGGTTGGGATAGGAAATATCGTAAAGGTAAGAGGAAATATGATTCTTTCCGAAACCAGTAAGTCCTAAAATTTTCAAGAAACCTGAGGAATTATGTACATTCACTAGAATTTGTTTCTATTTTTATCTGAGCTACTGGAGATTTTTTGAGAGTATCTTGGATTAATTTGAATTTTAAAGTGAATGGTTTAGACTTTAAATCTCAAATTATTGAAGCTATTCATAATAGATTGATCTCACATATAAACAGTGTGGAATATATGTTTATTTCACTTGTTTTCATCCATTTATGTTGAAACTGAACACATTGGGATATAAGTATATATATATGTGTGTGTATATATATATATATATGTATATGTATATGTATATACACACACACATACATACTAGGGGCCTGGTGCACAAAAATTTGTGCACTTGGGAGGTCCCTCAGCCTGACCTGTGCTCTCTCGCAGTCTGGGACCCCTCTGAGGATGTCCACCTGCTGATGTGCCTGGTCAGCTTGGGTGAAGGGCTGATGGCTGTTTGCAGGCTGGCCAAGTCCCCCAGTGTGGACCCTCACCCCACTGGGGTGTGGCCAGCCTGGGTGAGGGACTGAGGGCCGTTTTCAGGCTGCCTACAGCCCCTTCAGGTTCTGGGTCCCTACTGGGGTACCTGGCCAGCCTGGGTGAGGGGCTGATGGCTGTTTGCAGGCTGGCCAAGCCCCCCAGTGGGATCCCTCACCCCATTGGGGTGTGGCCAGCCTGGATGCGGACCTGAGGGCAGTTTTCAGGCTTTCAGGCTGCCCACAGTCCCTTCAGGTTTTGGGCCCCTACGGGGGTACCTGGCCAGCCTGGGTGAGGGACTGATGGCTGTTTGCAGGCTGGCCAAGCCCCGCAGTGGGGACCCTCATCCCATTGGGGTGTGGCCAGCTTGGGTGACAGACTGAGGGCTGATTTCATATTTTCAGGCTGCCCACAGCTCCCATTGACCCAATGTCCCAGCAAGGCTGGTTGGAAACAGGTTTCTGGGGTTTATTTATCTTCTATAATTGATACACTGTTCCTTTAAGCTGAGGCCTAGGCAGGTAAGGAAGCCTCCTGTCTGCTTCAGCTCCTGGCTTCTATAATTGAGACAATGTTGCCTTAGTAGTGGCAGCCAGCACTGCTGTTTGCTTCAACTCAGAGGCTTCTGTAATTGAGACAATGTTGCAAATATGTTGTTGCCTGGAGCTGGGAGAAGCCCAGCCTGCAAACAGTTTTACTCCTGCTACAACAGAAGCGGTCTGTTTACTTTAGCAGCAACATGAGTGCCGGCCTCCATCTTGGCTGGGTTAATTTGCATACAGTCACTCTGATTGGCTGGTGGGCGTGGCTTAGGCGTCCCAAAGAAATGGTCAATTTCAATATTACGCTCTTATTAGATTAGATATATATATTGAAATATATTTTTATTGATTTCAGAGAGGAAGGGAGAGGGAGAGAGAGAGAGAGAAACATCAATAATGAGAGAGAATCATTGATCGGCTTCCTCTTGCTCGCCCCACACTGAGTACCCAGACCGCAAGCTGAGCATGTGCCCTGACTGGGAGTGGAACTGTGACCTCCTGATTATAGGTCCACGCTCAACAACTGAGCCACGCTGGCTGGGCAACATTGGGATATATTCTTAACCTAACTGCTCGCCTGCCTGCTCGCCTGCCTGCCTCATTGCTCCTAACCACTCGCCTGCCTGCTTGATCTCCCCTAATCGCCTCTGCCTGCCTGCCTGATCTCCCCTAACCACTTGCCTGCCTGCCTGATTGCCCCTAACTGCTTGCCTGCCTGCCTCATTGCCCTTAATTACCTCTGCCTCTGTCCCCACTGCCACGGCTTCATCCAGAATTATGTCCAGAAGGTCGTTTGGCTGTCCAGTCTAACTAGCATATTATGCTTTTATTATTATAGATTTACAATTGAATTAGAAGTCACATATGGATGCTTCAAAACATATTTGCAGTGATTAATCTAACAGTGTCTTTTTCCTTGGTGTGATGGAATTTGCTGGTTTTCTATGCTGAAAATAAATAGTGATGCTTTCTTTGTGTGATGTTTGTTATTTTGGAGTTACTGTTTATACAATTTCTGTTCAGGCAGGTCTATTTGTCTGATATTTCAGACAAACAGCAGTGTTGAAGATACTTGGTCTGTTGCTTCTTTGGAATAAGGTTCTCATTTTAAACCTTTTTTTATTTCTTCATGCTCAGAAGTGAAGTCCTTACAAATTAGAGACTTCTTGTTTTCCTTACATTATTAGGTTAGGGGTTCTAATGTTTGATGACAGAGAACAGAAGTGGGTTTTGGAAATCAGTTTTAAGATCCCACTTTGGCTGTGGAATCTTAGGCTGGTTTCTTAATTTCTTGAAACCTTGGTTTTACATCTTTAAGATCCAACTCAAAGTGTTGAGATGCAAGTGAGACTGCAGGATGTCCTCCCAAAATGTATTCACACTTATTTTACATGATTAAAAGAAAACAGCAATTGAGTTATAAGCTATTAGAATGTGTATACATTTTTTGGAGGGACACCTTTGTATTTGAAGTAGGCGTAAAGAAATATTTGGTAGTGGTATTCCCCTGAAGGATATTTGTTTGGATTATGAAATGGAGCTTTCCAAATTACCTCCTAGCAGGCATATTAGGAATTGTTAAACAAGTTAGCCTGGCTGTTGTTTCACTTCCAGGAGAATTCTGCCTGAGGTGTTAGAAGAGAATGTGATGAGCTGGTTCAGCAGAGAAATCTAACTAACAACCTGTTGTTTTGCCTCATTGCCAAGAAAGTTAGAGAATCAGAACTCCCTTTTTAAGGGACTTGGTATGAATGTCTTTAAGATTAAAAGGAGAAATAGCTAATTTAGTTCCTTTTTAGCAATCGTGCATGAAAGAGGCTGGCTTTGCTAATCCAAAAATGAAGGAGACCAGCTTTGCTAATGTTTGTTTAAAAGGGGGAGTCGACAAGTTTTCAGCAGGCAAGTGGGAGTGTCTAGTCCGTATTTTCCTTTCTGCATAGAGAGTTAACAGGACTCGGGCTTGTCGGAGTTTGTATGGAGAGAGTGTAGGGACCTGTTGGACCAATTTCTTGCAGAATGATGGGGCAGCTCCTGAGACATGACCAAGACTGGAACGCAAAGCTGATGGGGCTGATGTGCTGTATGGGTCAGTAGTCTCCCTTGCAATGTCACTTTGATGTTTCCGCTCCCAGGAAGGACAGCCAGTGGTGTTAGTTTGTATGGTGGGACATCAACAGGCCGGGGGGCACCTTTCAGAAACCTGAACAGGCTCCTGAGAGAGAATTTCCCTCCCTCTTATTGTGCATAGTATATGCCTTTAAATAATCTCAATGCTATGTAAGTGATGTGATTTTACTAAGGATTCGATTTTACTGAAAACCAGTCAGTGTAAGTTGTAAAATAATTAATGCTCTTTTTGTACATCTGTTTTCCCCAGATTCTGTTATTCATTGCATTCTGTTATTCCATATTTTCAATCACGTTGTACTATATTTTCATTTAAAACTTAGTCTGTAAATGAAATAATTTTCCAATAGAGGAATGTTTTAAAACCTTATCCAGAAAAACAACTGGGTAGTCTATAAAACCAGTTGAATTGGTTTACATCTCTGGAATAATTTCCCCTTTTTGTTGTCATAGCAACATTGCCGTAAATATAAATCTCAGCGTTAGACATCCCTCACTGAAATGAAATAAAGAACCATTATGAGGCTGGTAATTGGGAAATTAGATGGTGCAATCTGGAATACTCCCTTTTGGAATAGTGCATATGGAAAGTGGTAAATCACAGAGGTCTCCCCAGACTAGAAATTATTCTCTGATTATAAGTTGCTTTCCTGAAGAAAGTTGAGGCCCTCAAAGTCCACATTCACTATTTCCTCATTGTGGTAGCATTTTGGGAGCCTAGAGTTAAAGAACTTCCCTTGGGTTACTTGAATGGGACCAATCAAGGTTTACCATGGTTAATAAGAGAAGGTATGGATTGTTACTGTTAGAAAACAGTATCAGAATTTATGAATTATGTGTGTTATTTAGTTAGTTTTGGTACCTTAATCTTGACCTTTAGTTGTAGATCATAATCCTAAAATATTATGTTAGCATTCACCTGTCAAATATTTAGCACCCGTCTAACATTTTTAGCATACTTTTGAGCTTCTGTCAGTAACCACCACAGGCAAAACTTCAGTGATCAAAGTAACCTCTTTATAGTTAGTTATTTAAGTGAATGTCTCAACCATACTTGGAGGTAAAGTGTTTGATTAAATCAGCTTTCTTGCTGTACCTCATGGGTAAGAAATTAATGAATAAGTGATGGTCTTTAGAACATATGTTCTACTTCTTCATGTTCCTTAAAATATAGGACCAGTTTTAATTTATTTTTATGTTTTATTCTTTTAACTAATCACAATTTATGGACTTTATTTGCATTTTAATTAAACAAAAGAACTGTTGAAAAAATTTAAATAATTGGGATAATGTGAATATTTTCTTGGGTTATTAATAATAATGAAGAATTATTGTTAAATTTTTTGATGGGGATTAATTTTTATTAATTTAGAAAAAAGAAATAGATTTTATTAACTTATATACCAAGAGGAAGGATTTTACATAATACATATACAACATGTTAAATTTAATAGGAAGAACACATTGTTAGAGTTCATATTATTATGTTAAGATTCAATAAATTAATAAACTTGGTGTGGAAGCTTTCTGTTCGTTACTTATAAGGATTTTAAATTAATTAGACATTTTAATGTTTTTTCTTAATTATTTTACTTCAGGATCCTAGATTATTATTGGGTGGGAATAATATGGATATTGCCTAGGAAGTAACCTTTATTTTGTCCACTCTGTTTTCTTTGTGCTGGAGGCTTAGAAATGCTGAAAATGTGATATGAATCGTAGACTTTGACACAGAAGTCCCATTGTTTGCATTTACTTGTCCAAAGTTCACATCACACAGCAGGGCCACATTCCTCAGCACCCAGAATGTGATTGCGATGGAGGTGTGTTCAGCACTTCCATTTGAAGGGTGACAGTATCTTGGGGTAATGGAAGCAACTCTGGAGGGAATCTCAATGCTTGGGTTCTAACTAGGGCTCTTTCAATCTGAAATCATTAAACCAGGGCTTTGTTTCTCTTTTCTTTGTACTGGAGAGAGAGAGAGAGAGAGAGAGAGAGAGAGAGAGAGAGAGAGAGAGAGAGAGAAAGAAACATCTATTAGTTGCCTCCACATGTCTGGATGTTTACCTGACTGGAATTGAACCTGCCACCTCCTTTGTACAGGACAACACTCCAAACACCCGAGCCACACTGGCCAGGGCAAACGAGGTTTCTTTTTGATGGAGAACACTGCACATGATCGGCTTCTGTCTTGGTACTCTACTTCCTTTCCTCTGAGCCCCACCTGACTGCCCTGAACAGGGTTGGTCTTCTTCTCATTTGAGCTTGCTTGCATGGTGAGTGTCACATGCTTTGTGCAGTTGGCATGCTTACCACACTGTCTTATCAGGTGCCCTCTAAGCGATGAGCTGCAGAGAGCAAGGACCTGTGCTCTTTCTGTCTAGCCATGTGGTCTCCATGCCTCTGTGGCACTGGGCTCATCCAAGGACTTGATAGATGCTGGAATGAATGACTGGGTAAATGAGGGAAGTCGAGAATCTGCATTTTGTCAGGAAGGAGGACTAGTGCATTGCTTCCCTTTGTTCATGCCCTAGATACTAAAGAATACTTTAGTTTTATTCTGAATGCATTAGCAATAGCAAGACTGAAAGACATTTAAGGCACCATATTTTGTTTTAAGAGATACAGTGGTGTATCTACTATATGTTATATAAATGATTATACATTGTTATTCTCATTTGGATTGTCCTTTTTGAAACATAATTCACATTGTGATATTTATTTGTTGAGTACATAAAAACATTATGATATCTGCTATGGGGTAGACAAAGAGGTGTAGATGATACCCCAAAGGGGGCCAACAGATGATTAATAAATATTTTGTGGATGATAATGTTGGTTATTAATTATTAATATTATCGATCTTGGCGAAGTAGTTATAAGCAAAGTGTCTGGGGATTTTACATTGGGAATCAGGCAAATTTAACAATTTTAGCATGGATTCTGGGCATTTATATTCAGATTCAGCAAGCCTCTATCTATCTTGTAGGTTTGCTTTCTGCAAACTCTTCTCTGATTTTTTAACACTCAGTGTTAATTAAGTCAAGAAGTAAACTAGATGTTTGGGACACTGAGAATTAATTTGTTATGGACAGACCGAAAGATAGGCTATGCTTATGCGTCTTTGATGTTGTTTCTCCCTGATGATGGCAGGAAACAGAAAGGGTTTGAAGGAGGTACTTTGGAGAATAAGTGCTTATGAAATACAAACTAGGCTATTTGGTCCCTTTTCCTGCCCTTTCATGTTGGTATTAAAGTGTAGGAGAACTCTGAGTAATATGCCGTCATTGAGTAGCTTGGCAGAAAATTGAATGTGAACAAACCATTGAATTGCTTTACTAAAATTTATTTAACCATTTTCTGATCACTGAACACGTATTTTTTTGCAGAGCTTTTCTTTTGCTATTGTAAACACTGGGATTTATATTCTTATAGATACATTTTGCACACAACCAAATTTTAGAAGTAGACTTGCAGGGAAGGAGTGTATGTATTTTTAAGGCTTTTGATATTTAGTGGCAAATTGCTCTAGAGCACTGATTCGAGTAGAAATTTCTGTGATGTGGGAACATACTATATCTGTACTGTCCAATATCTTAGGGTAATTTTGGTGTAAACTAAAATAGCCAAATGCGACTAGTGGTTATAGTATTTAGTAGTGTCCAAAAGATTTAAACCAAATTACTTTTCCACGAGCGATATATATGTGTATGTCTTTTCCCTGTTTCCTTGTCAACATCAATATTTTAAAAATTAAAATCTTGACAATTATATAGGTTAGAAAGCTTGATTTGTGTTATTTTATATTACTACTCTTATTTGCTAGAGAGGTTGAGTACCTGTGGGCATTAATTTTTTTCAATGGATTACATTGATTACATTAAGATTACATTAAGAAGCTCATTTTTTAATTTCTTTTTTTGGTATTAATATTAGTAACCTTTGTCTTACAGATATATTTCCCAACTGATTTATTTTTATATTTGTGTTTATATTTGAATTATTATAAAGTACATACATACTTTTAATAAATAGGACACAAATTTTAAAGAAACTTTAGTTTCATTAAAATAGTTTAAGAAGGTTCATGAATAAAGAATGAGAAGGAAAGGAGATGAAGAAAGCCCCGGGGAAAGGACCAAGAATGTCTGGACTCTGGTGAGAGAGGAAAGGCCCGTGGAAAAGGGAGGTGTCCCCAGGCGCAGAGAGGAGGAAGGGAGGAAATAAGAAAGCAGGGGATTGCCCCCTTAGACGCAGGGAGGAAGAAAGCAGTGTAGCGCTGAATGTTCACTGTAGACGCTGGAAGATTAAGATTCTCTTTTGAAATACTAACTTGATGAACCAGAGCATTCCAATACTCTTTCTCCTTCAGTCATCAGCAGCCGTCTCCCATGGTCTCTGCCTCCTGGCTGTAGCAGCCACAGGGCAGTATCCCTCTCTGTAGTGAGGATCTAGGTGGGATGTATTTTTTTTTTTTACCAGACAATTCAAAATGGGGTGTCTAGGAGAGAAGCAGCATGGTTAGTAATTAAACCAAAGGACCAGAATGCAAGTCCTGTCTTTTATTACAGTTTTAAACCATTTGTTGAATAATCATAGACAGTTCCTCTAACTTCTCTGAGCCTTGGTTTTCTTTTCTGAAAATGGTAATGAAACTGCCTACCCCTCCCTCGTATGAATGTGAAGACCCAATGAGATGTAACACCTGGTAAAACACTTGGGTCAGTTCAGTGCAGGGATTTACCTGAAGGTGAAAAGCTTAGATTAGACATCTTGGTGGTGGTGGTGGTGGTGGTGACTGGGGGCTTATGCTACATAATGTAGAGGACATTTGTTTAAAGGAGTAATGTTGGCAATTACAGCTCTGG
Source organism: Murina feae (assembly GCA_004026665.1). NCBI lineage: Eukaryota > Metazoa > Chordata > Mammalia > Chiroptera > Vespertilionidae > Murina > Murina feae. The sequence goes on from PVJC01017746.1 coordinate 18,095, forward strand.
GAAGAGACCAATCTGACAGAACATAGCTCTTTAACACTTCCTTACAGACAGCCTACAGTTGCCAGAATTCAACAAGAAAATTCAAATGCGCTAAACAGTACTTTTTTGAATACCTTATTTTTGTTTCTATGCTTGATCACAATTAAAGTTATTCATGGATTTTACCAACCTTGTTTCATGTCTCTTCCCCCTCCCATCCTCTCTTGCAGATGAACGGGACAAAGTTCAAAAGAAAACGTTTACAAAATGGATAAATCAGCATCTCATGAAGGTCAGTTTCTATTTCTTTCACGTCGTGGGGTTGTTTTGCGCGCTTTACTGTGCAGTAACTGATTGTATAGCCCTGAATCATAACTTAACAGTTTAAATTCTAGAGCAGGTCACATGCATTTCAGGCACCTGTAATTATTTGGTGTGTGGCCTGTGGGTGATGATGGAGGTGTACCCAGTGATTACAGCGCATTCGTGACATTAGGATAACCTATTATTGGACTCTAAAAAAAATCTCAGCTGCTTAAGAAATATGTCAATATTTATATCTTAGAGCATGGAAAAGCTGCAATTCTCAGGAAGATTTTTTTCCCCCTCTGCTAAGATTCAAGCCAGGTTGTGGCATCAGATTGATGTGGATGCCAGAGGGTTAGATGAGAATAAAGGTGTATTGTAGAGACAGAAGTCTAGACTCACTTTATATCTTATGCTTAAAATGACCCAGAAATTGGTACTTATGTATATACATTTCTCCGTCTGTGAAGCAGTTAATAGTTGCAGTTCTTAAAATAATATTCGTGTGCCATGGCTCATGATATAAGCTCTCCAGCAAAATACAGACGTACACAAAATTTGCATACAATTTCATAGAGATATTGGATCCCACTGCAGTGCTTCTGTGAGTCTCCGCTGAAGAACCCAGAGGACTTCAGAGTTAACTGTTAGTCACTTTCTCCCCCTTTTTACGGACAGTCACAAGTCGGAAGTAGGTAATATGTTAAGTGTGTTGTTTGGGACTAGGAAAGAGTTTTCTCACATAGAAACATCATTTAAAATGGTTTATAGTCTCAAGCGATTGTACAAGTCCTATTGGAATAATCATGTAGCATAAGGGTAGTCCCAATAATGTAATAGTAGGGAATGACCTTCTGTAAAAGTGGTTCTTGTTCCAGGGGGCTAGATCAGAATTACTGCGAGGTGTTCCAGGTCTCCCCCTCCCACCACCCATTGACAGAAATCCTTTTCCAATATTCTGTTAAGTCCTTCAGGAGGCCATGTCACTCCCTCCCTCAGGAAGATTCACTTCGGCAGTGAGGGGCTGTTACTGCAGGCCACTGAGTCCTCTGGCATGTTGGCAAGAGAGAAAGGTTAAGATCCTCAGCTTTTGTGAGGGAATATACTGTGAGTTCTCATGAAGGATGCCAGCCATTTACCTCCTCTCTCCCAGGCTTTCTTATCCTACATGTACCATGCACTTAATGCCAGTGGGACTTTCCCACAGGGTAGGACAGACAAGCTGATGTGAGCATGAGGATGGATGGGGCCTTTGGAGCTGAAGGCTCTGGCAGATTTTTCCATTTCTGAGGTGCACGTAAGGGAAGCAAGGTTTCTGATGAAGAGGTGCCCTGTGGTGGCTGGGTTTCTGGGGGTGAGAGTGTCAGAGGGTTGCCCCTGTCATCTGGGGCGTAACTGTTGTATTTCCAGGTTGATAATCAGGTCACAAATAAGTGGATTTGTGGAGACTAGACAGAACTGGAAGCACAAATGAGGGTGACTCCCAACGGGGACCACAGCACTAGCATTCTGTAGTTACCTATGGCGGTCTGCTATGTGGCAGGCCAGTGGAACTAGACCAGTCTTACGGCTTTTTCATGAACTGGATGATTGAGCATAAGGAGACTGCCTTCGCTGTAAAAGTCAGAACAGTAGTTGAGCTGTTTGTGCACAAGAGCTGTGTTGCTTACTCCTAGGGCCTATCACAGTGCTGGCAAGAGTATCCTTATTGTGTGTATACATGGAACCATTTAGTCATTCTGACAACCCTCCAAGGTGTTTAATTTAGTAGTAACACATAACCTTCAGACTCGGGCAGCAAGGGTTCAAATCCTGATCTACCTGGAAAGCGTGTGACCTCTCTTTTTTTTGAAAATTTTATTCTGGAATATAAAGTTCTTTTAATTAAAGTATAGTAGACATATACATTTTATTAGTTTCAGGTGTACAAATAGTGACTTGACATTTACCGCATATAACTTACAAAGTGTTCATGCAAAATCCAGTAATCATCTGTCGCCATACAAAGTTGTTGGCTGTGTTCCCCATGCTTTACGCCCCATGACTTATTTATGTTGTAACTATAAATTTGTCCCCTTTATCTCCTTCACCTTTTGCTCATCCTCCCACTGTCCAACCCTCTGGCAACTATCAGTTTTTCTGTATCTATGAGTCTGTTTTGTTTGTTCATTTGTTTAGTTTCTTGGAATCTACATATAAGTGAAGTGGCAAGGTGTCATTCTAGTCCATTCCTTTATTGAGGGACACCTAAGTTGCTTCCATATCATGGCTATTGTAAGTAATGCTGCAATGAACATAGGGCTGCATATATATATATATATATATATATATATATATTATAATTTTTAAGTATTTCATTTTCTTCAGGTGAGTGCCCAGGGGAATCCTGGGTTCTTCTTTGTCTCATCTTATAGACTTTGTTTTAAAGTCTGTTTGGTATGAGTATTGCTACCCCAGCTTTTAAAAACTTATTTCTATTCTTCTTTTTTAAAATATATTTTATTGATTTTTACAGAGAGGAAGGGAAAGGGATAGAGAGCTAGAAACATCAATGAGAGAGAAATATCGATCATCTGCCTCCTGTACACCCCCTACTGGGGATGTGCCTGCAACCAAGGTACATGCCCTTGACCGGAATCGAACCTGGGACCCTTGAGTCTGCTGACTGACACTCTATTCACTGAGCCAAACCGGTCAGGGCTATTTCTATTTTTCATTGAATGTCTTTTTCCACCCTTTTATCTTCAGTCTTTATGTGTCTGTCACTTTTTTTAAAAAAGTATATTTTTATTGACTTTAGTGACAAAGGAAGGGAGAGGGATAGAGAGATAGAAACAGCAAAAGGAAAGAAACACTGACTGGCTGCCTCCTGCATGCCCCCTATTGGAGATCTAACTTGCAACCTGGGCATGTGCCCTGACCAGGAGTTGAACTGGTGACCTCTTGGTTCATGGGTCGATGTTCAGCCATACCAGCTGGGCAATGACCTCTTTTTAAAAAAAATAACAAATCTTAAAGATTGAAGTCTTAATCCTGCTGCAACAGAGTAAGAATTGGGCAAATAAATATTTTAGGCACAATAACCAATTGACAGATGCCAGTCCAACGGATTAGGGTTATAATCAAATTAGCTTATATGCTTCTTGACATATGTTATAGGTCAGAATTTAAAATGAGCTCTGATTAAATGAGCGACTCTAGGGAGGGGGCATGTTAAACAATGTTGTCTCGGCTAATTCCCACTCTTAGCTGCTTACATTCCTGTTCTGTTTTGTTCTAGAGTCAGCTCAGGTGGCCTTTTCTTACAATTTTAAGACTTATCCATTGAAATTTATGGCACAAAACTCAAATAGGTGAGAGCATAGTTTTTAATTTTTAATCCTTTTAAATCTAGAAGTTACAGCATTAAGCTCAACTGATGAAAAATAATTAAATATCCCCAAACATTTTGGGGTACCAGGCTACTGAAGCTTGTTATTAGTTAATGGGAGTAAGTTCATCCTTCATGCCGTCGTTTCCTGGTTTCACCCAAGTGATGTTGAGAAGGACAGTCAACCTCGTCTTGTTTCAGTAAAGGTCATGTTGGACACTTTTGTTGTAGGTCACCATTTGGTCACAATCCAATTTGTGAGAAAGAGGAAGTAAGTATATGAATTTTAGATTAAAAACCCAAATATTTGAAGGAAATATTTGTTCTTTTTTGATTTTCTTATATTCTTCTCTTGAAATACTGAACATATTCATGGAGAAACAGAGAAAGGAGAGGAGCAGGTCTCTTATCTTTTTTCCTTACCATATTTCCTTTTAATTAATAAAAAGTGTGTTATTTGAAGTTTTCAATAAAATAGGCATCTTGACATATGCATGTTAAGGGAAAAGGGTGACCATAAAGTGAAAGAGTAATTGATGGGTAAGGAGAGGAGAAAGTGGGAATAAAATATTTAGATAAAATTTGAATGGTTTTGTGTATAGTCTCTGTTTTATCAGTTTTAACTATAGTTACAAGTAGTCCTTGAACCATGAGCGGAGGGGAAAAAGGAAGTTAGAGGAGAAAAGAGAGAGGACGAAGGAGCGGGGGAAAGGGGAAAAGAAGGGAGGAATTACTGCCTTGTACACTAAGGGCACCTCCCTCACAGTCTGAGTGGGACGTTCTTAAGGGGCCAGATCGATGGGCTCTGCCTAAGGCTTAACTGTCTAGCAGTGCTGACTTGGGCTAGGGATGTGTTCCCCATTTTTTAAAATAAATTTTTAAAATTTCCCCTTTCTAGCCCCTAGCCAGTGTTGTTTAGTGGTTAGACTGTTGGCTCATGGAACAAAGGGTCTCGGGTTCGATTTCCAGGTAGGTCATGTATCTGGGATGCAGGTGCTACCCTTGGCCCCAGTCTGGTGCGCGGTAGGCAACCAATCAATGTATCTCTTTCACATTGGTGTTTCTCTCCCCCCTTCCCCCCCCCAAAAGTCTATGGAAAAAATATCCTTGGGTGAAGGTTAACAACAACCACGAGAATTTTCCCCTAAATTGTTAATTTATTTTATTTATGTTAATTTAATATCTTTTAATTGTTCCCTTTTTTTTCACCCTAGTTAAGGCCCCAGGGAGAACTTGGTGTAGTTCTGCTTTGAGAGTATCATCCCAGAACAGGCTTTTCTTCATTGGATTTTTCTGTTTCATTTTATAAATAGTACTAGAGGCCCAGTACACGGCCTGGCCAGCATTTGGGCCTTCTGGGGCCTTCGTTTGTTCCACGCCGCCCCCTGGTGATCAGCGCACGTCATAGTGAGTGATCGAACTCCTGGTCAAACTCCCGAGGGGACACTTTGCATATTGGAATATATCTATATCTATATCTATATCTATATCTATATCTATCTATCTATCTATCTATCTATCTATCTATCTATCTATCTATCTATCTATCTATCTATCTAACTTGGACCAAATTGCCTTTGAACAGAGGTCTTCTACAGGGTTACCAGTCTGTGACATGTAAGCCAAAGACGAGAGGCAGCAAGAGGTCCGGGAGACAGGAAGCTGCGGCTTTGCAGTTTATTATTTGTGTGACATTAACCTTAGTCTCTCACCTATAAAATGGTGGTAAAGAAAGGTTACTGTGAGGATTTAAATGACATAATCCATCTAAGCATAAAGCATGGCGCTTTGCAGATGGTAAGCACTTTGTAAATGAGAGCTCGCGGTGTGGAGTGCACTGACTTGGATGGCTTCAGACAAAATAGTGAAGTGGGCATAGGTTGCCTTGGGTGCCCTTCTGCCTCTGTTCTCCAAATCCCTTTTCTTGTCTAACGGGCTCTCCCTTTTAGTTTACTCATTTTAGGAAAAGCTGGGGTTTGGGGCTCAGAATCTATTGAGGAGCTAGACTGGCCTATTGCCCCCTTGCCTTAGATACTGAAGAATTACTTCAGTAGTCCCCACCTCTGGGCACACCCCTCCCTAGTCACTTAAAGGTGGATCTTGGGGCCCAAAGACCTTTTTGACTTCCTCCTCTTTTCCCACCACTCCCCTCACCGAGGGGCGTCCACGAAGACTGTAGATGCTGAAGGTTCTGAAAGTTTGGCAGCTTTGGGTCCTCAGTTGTCGTTTTACTTAGATTCACACTTGGAGGGCATCTTCCAAATCCTCCTGCTCATGACCCCTATTCAATAGGAGGGGAAACTCGCCATGGTTGCCCACTGGTAGAGCTGCCCTGGTGGTCAGGACACGAGAGCATGGGTTGGAAGCACGGACCGAGCCGGGTTTGATTGCTCTGTGACTATGGGATGTTGCAGCTCTGCCAGCAGGCTGCCCCTGGTTAGGAGCTTGCGTTTACTTTTCTCTACCTCAGAGTTTCAACTCTTCGCTTTTTAATCACCATGACTTAGGAAATTATGATTTATGCAGCTGTAAATAGCACACATCCAGTGCCTGGGGGCTGAATCTGGCATGGTGGATTTTAAAGGATTAGATGACTGAGAAAAGTAAATATTGTGGGGTTTTAAATGATTGCTTAAGTTACTATTATGTCCATATGGGTAAACATTAGTTCCTTAAAATATACACTGTATGGATTAGGGTTTTTTATTATAGATTTTCTCTAGAAAAAAAATTAATGTAGCCTTATTTTAAAATTTATCAGAGCTAAAATTACATTCAGTTAAACTGAATAGATTGCTTAATTAAAACTTAGAATTGTTGTTGAGCAGAAGACTTTGGCTTTTTTCCAAAGGTATTTAAATTTTGGTGTTCTGGTATTCCAGTTGTATGACTAAGCCTGTCCTTAAACTGGTTGTTCTGACAAGAATGCTTTCCTTTTGATTCGTCATTCTGCAGAGTCCTTTTAAGAATAAAGCCCAGTTAATGCATTCAGGTCTGCTGCCTCCACAAGTCTCTTCACACACTGAGTAGACCAATTGTTTACCTCGCAAATTATGGTTGCTAGGTAAACCATTGGTGTCATAACATTATGTATGATTCTTTAGCATAATTTTAGTTATTGTACTGAATCATGAGCTGGTTGTTTTTAAAAATAACCGTGACTTCAGTTAGCTAATTTTTACCCAGAGAAATGCTCTAAAATATAACATTGATAACATTATTTTATTATGTATAATATTAGTTTATACCCATTTTACTTTATAAACTGGAGGGTCTTATATAACTACTTAGTTTTACTTACTGGTCACATGCAATTCTGTCTTGTCTAGAAATTTGTAAGTCAGAAGTATAAGAGATGGCACCTAAGATTTAAACTGAAGTACCTATGATTTAGCTTTTACCTTGTTCTCAGAAAAAAAAAAAAGAAACCTTTGTTTTTGGAACACTTTAAAAATCAGAAGATGCCCTTTAAATTGCTTACTTGGACTCAGAATTAAAACTTGAGCCATGACCTAGAGGCTATATTCAAAAGGAATAATTTAAGGTGATGTGATTTTTAGGAGACGGTTAGGATCTGAAGAAGTCCATATAATGGTCTTTCCTTGCATTGGACCATCTAACTGGCAATTGATAATGGAAGTTCAACGTGAGAAACATTCAGATCTATAGAGAATTTTTGAGACCTATTCCATAACAGGCATAGAGAGTGAGGCCCCAAGTCAAACAGGTCGTGATCACCAGGGCCAGACTTAGGATCCATTCTTCTGACCCCTTTCCATTGTATATTGTTTCTCCATTTGTGGCTAGGTACTAGAAAGTTCACTCATATTCAATAGATGAGATTAATTTATTTATCTTAAGCTACAAATTAACTTCACTGCTTATTTTCATCAGTTCAGAATGTAGAAGAATATTGCATATAGCTAGATGCTTCTTCCTTGGAAATTCTCTAATAACATATTAAAATTAGATTCTCTGTAGTCTTACTCCATGTAGGGGGATAAAAAATATTTTTCTTCTACCCTTTGAGGTTCTTGGGCTGGGCTTTATAACAAAAGACAGATGAATAAGAGGACAATGTACAAATATACTTAGTAAGAGTTTGATGGGATATGGGAGCCTTCATAAGGAAATTGACCAGAAGACAGGGTTAAACCCGAGTGTTTTTATGCTAGATTTGATTAAGAGTGGGAGTCATGGAAAATGCAAAAGCACAAAAGCGTATGAGGCAAGGGGAGAAAACTCAGCAAGGCCTGTTTGTTTGGATTCTTCTCAGCCTGTCTCCACCTGCCTGCGGAGGTAAGGGTGCTCCTTTCCCAAGGTACAGGGAGGGCACTTCTCACAAGAGGGTCTCATGAGCTGCCTCCAGCAGGAGGTTGGGTGGAGGTGGAGAGTCTTTCCAGCACATGCCTCTTCCCAAATTCCTCCAGCTTAAAATATTTAACATGTTGAAGGGCTAGTGTGTCCTGAACCCCATCATGATGGTGCAGTCAGGTTTCTTTGAAAATACTTTCTAAAACATTTCTTCTCATTGAAGCAAACAGAAAACTGATCTCCAGACCCTAGTCAGAGTTCACTGTGCTGTAAATCTGAGGGAGAATTCAGAGATTCCTTTCAAAGGGGCCTGACAGAGGAAGGCAAGTAGCAAAGGACTTGGGAGCCAGGGAGAGGAATGAGAGCCATGCCCGGCAGGGGGGGAATTTGATAATGAAATGGCCAGAGTGTCAAAGGTAGCCCTGGGTCATGTTGGACTTGCCCAGGAGTTTGGAAACTATTGCCATGCAACAGAGTCAGTTGACCTTAATACAGTAGAGAAGAAATTTATATGTTGTGGAAAAGGGAAAGGAAAAGACTTCAAAGGTGTTGAGGCTGGGAAAACTGTTGCATGCTGGCCTTGTTCTCAGGCTAGCCCACTAGATCTTATTTAATGCATATCCTATTTTATAGATGTTAAGTCCTGAGATCAAGGTGCCATAATACCCTAGGGGAGAAAGAGTGGTCCCCCTCCCCATCCCCAAGTAGATTTTAAGTTTCAAACCTCACTCCCATTTCTCTATCTTTTCGTAGACTTACCCCCTTTTTTCCCTCTCAAGGGCCCAGGGCATGTGTCTGTCGTCCTGAGATACTCTCTTTTCCAGTGTGTTCATATCCCATTTTGGACTCCTAGCACAGCTGGTCTCATGTACGATCAGGATGGGAAATTCTGAGGGGAACCTAATTCACTGAAGTCTGTAAATGATAAGAGCACTCTAGCCATTCTGCTGGAAAATAAATCTCTGGGAATTTCAGACAGATTCCAGAAGAGAGTCAGTTATGGATGGGAAGGCCAGCGTGGGAGTAAGTTAGTCATGCCTGGAGTCTGCCCTGGTGGTCAGATTTTCCAAGCTGTTCTTACTCTTCACAGCCTCTCCCCTCACTGTACTTTGAAACCTGGGGAAATTGAAGAGCATTGGCTGTGGTCTGCAAGGCTTGGATCTGTACCCATGACTGGTTTCTAGAGGTGTGACCTTGAACCTCTCAAAGCCTTTGTTTTCCTATCCGTAAAGCAGTGATAAGAGTAATGCCCTCTTGAGGGCAGGGGAGGGTGGGGGGAAGGAGGAGAGATCAACCAAAGGACTTATATGCATGCATATAAGCATAACCAATGGACACAGACACGAGGGAGGTGAGGGCACGAGCGGCGGGGGGACGGGGGACGATGGGAGGGCAATGGGGGGATAAGGACACATGTATAATACCTTAATTAATAAAGAATAAAAAAGAAAGAATAATGCCCTCTTTAAATCTCTACACCTTTTAAAATCATCAAGAAGCTTCGGTGTGTCCACCCATCTTCCATAACAGTGGCCTGATGTTTGTATTTTTATGGGTTTGAGTCATAATATTGCCTATATAATGGAAAGAGGAGACTGCCCTTAGCACACGGCAATTGTTTTTTTAAAAAACTGAGTTTATTGGAGTGACATTGGTTAACAAAACTATACAGGTTTCAAGTGTACAACTCAACTAAACATCGTCTACACACTACATCATGTGCCCTTTGCCCAAAGTAAAGTCTCTTTTTGTCCCCATTTATCCCCCTTTTACCCTCTTCCAAACCCCTACTTCCCCCCTGCCCTGGCTGTCACCTCGGTGTTGCCTGTGTCTATGTGTTATATACAGGATGTTCCCCCAAATGTATACACACTTTAACAGTTGATAGCTCAGTTTTGAAAATGAATGTATTTTAATAAACACTGCCTTTATAATTATTCAAAGTATGTGTATGCATTTTTTTGGGGACACCCTATACTAGTATATTTTGCTTAATCCCTTTTTTCATTTTTCCCTCCGACAGCTATCATTCTGTTCTGTGTATTTATGTGTTTGTTTCTACTTTGTTTATTAAATTATTGTGGTTTTATAATAGTACTACAGTCATGGATGCCATTTACGTGGTGAACTCTAACTAATGAAAAATAAACTTGATTTTCATAACACACAAACACCTTTATTTTTCCTCCCTTGGCTGTGACAGTTCGAGGGGAGATGCCACCATGAGCATCTGGCAGCCGGCTGTTTGTACTATTAGTGAACCATCCCACATCAGTGGTTGAATTTAGCTAGAATAATTCACAGAGCAGAAGCCCAGGAGAGCCACAACCACAACATAGCACTTCAAGCCTCCTGCCGGAGCAGAGAATGTGACACTCAGGTTTTCTCCAAGAACAGCCTTCCACTATTGAAAACAAAAAACAAAATCCCCCCAAACCAGGTACTCACATGGTACTACCTACTGAAGAATAGTGTAGAAACTCCATTTCTTAGATTTCTGAATAGTTAAACCACATACATACAGCGTAGGTTTCCTTACAAGTTTTAAGAGTAGAAATGTTTCCTGTAGATTTATTGTCTGAGTCAGTGAGTTTCATGTTATCCTTCTTTTATCTCACCATTTGTCATTATTCCCAAATGTTTGGAAGATCTAACTTTTATTCTACATAAACTTAAAAAAAGTAAGAAGCCATATTTGCAGACACTAATTTTACTGAGCATTGTATATTATAGAGCCATTTTAATGTGCCTACTGGGCTGTTAAATTCCAAAGTTTTGTCTGGTAAATTTAATTGCTGATGAATGCTTTCTTGCTGAATTTTGAAATTTAAGTTTTCATAGTTGACTTTTTTTTGAGCAGAGAAGCTGCAAAAAAAAAAAAAAAAACACACACACAACAAAAAAAACCCACAAAACAAAACAAAAAATATCAGGTTCCCAGTGCTTAGATATTAGGCTTTAGTATGAGACAACGATGTGGCATCTTTTTTGACTAGTCATGTACAGCAGGGAGCACTAGCTGGTGAACATCTGTGGTTCACAGGCCTTGGTTGAGTAGATTAGAATCTGGAAATTTGGCAAAATTGTAATGTCATTTAGAAATTATCACTTTGAAAAAATGGGTAGCATCTTTGAAAGGTTTACTCTTCCTATGGAAGGTATAGTTCTGTTGCAGAGATTAATTTTAACATGTGTCAAATTTTCCCCCTGTAAGTAATGAATGGAAAAAACCTGTATTTATAATTCCTTACAAGCAAATGAGTTTCCTAGTTTTACAGTGGTTTTATTTAGGAAAATGTAAATCATGATATTGGGGACTTGGAGTTTCATATGAATTAAAGGCAACAAAAAATGTTAAACAAGAACAGGAAAGAGGTGTTAAACATTAGCATGAATTGCAGCAGAGGCAGTGGGATCTCATCATCTGGGGGTGTCTTTAAAAATAGTTTCAGTGTTTATCTCTCTGTGGCAGTTGTCTTGATCATAATCCTGTATTCCAAAGGTTTAGTGAGGAGGATACAACCAGTTGTTGTCAGTTGTTTATTTGTAAAGATTTGAGGAAATGGGCTTATATTTAAAGGAGAGTGAATTAGTTTGCATAGAAAGTATTAGAATATTATAAAGGCCTTAAAACTATAAAATACACTCATAAGGGACTCTGTCAATTTTTCCCAATCCTTGGGACTTAGAAAGAGATGGAACCACCACTTTTGTCATTCCTGCCCCTGGTAGTGTCTTTCCCTGGCAAAGAAGGCTCTGAAAGGGACACCAGGAAGTGCCTGTGATGGTGTGACCAGAAGATACCCACACTGGCCAGCTCCGCCCCTCCTGCCTGAGCCACAGGTGGATTTTATTACTTGCCCAGCTCTCTCTGCCCTCTCTGAGGGCCTTGCTTCCTCCCCAGCCTAGAGCCTGACTCATCATATTCCAACCATTCCAGCAAATGGCTTTCTGTTCCACTGAGGGGTGAGGACTGGTGAGTGTGCTACACATCATCTCTGAAGTAGATAGTTACCTTTTGGGGGCTCAGTTCATTCTTCGATTTTTTTTTGTATGTGTTGAGAGTGTTGTCGTCCCCCCCCCCCCCCCCCCCCGCCAAACAACAACAACAACTGTGCTGTAAAAGGTACTTTAAATTGTGCCAGAAGGAGAGTTCTTATTTGGGACAAGTATCCACTTAATTGTTGAATTGCTGTGTAGCAGTTCAGGCATCAACAACCTATAGTGCATTTGACAAAAGCCCCAAAGGAGATGATTCAGCTCAGAAGTATTCAGTAAGCCATAACCAGCACTTTAATCAGGATTGCAAAGTAGTAGTGTTTGTTTGCCATTTCCCTATATCCCTTTCCTGGACTCTAGTCGCCCCACTCACCAGCTACCCAGGGTCTTCCCACTACCTTCTCAGTGTTAGAAGCTCTTCCTCTAGAATCTCATCATGCCCTTGCATTTGCCTCCTCAAATCCACCCCCTCCCAAGTTATTCTGTCTTTGAAATCGATAATACAGATAATACATAGGTGTTAAGACAACTAGTCTGATAAAGTGACCTGGCATTAAGGGGCAAATGACTGATAGCTTGCTCCATCCCAGAAGCTGTCTTTATTATCATATAGGAACTGAATGTATTTTACCTGAATGTACCTCCAATTTATAATAATGTATCTGAACCTGTCTATGGCATTGGTATGACCTTACTGGAGAATATTTAGTGGGGATTTATTGAGGAAATACACATTTTAAAAAACTAGTTAATTTTATAAAATAGTTGTATAAATAAAATTCTTTAAAAATAATTTTATATGCTTTTCATTGAAAATATGCACAATTCTGTTTCAAAACTTTTTCAATGGCCGTAACCAGTTTGGCTCACTGGATAGAGCATCAGCCCTGCAGACTGAAAGGTCCCAGGTTTTATTCCAGTCAAGGGCATGTACCTGGGTTGTGGGCACATCCCCAGTGGGAGGTGTGCAGGAGGCAGCTGATCGATGTTTCTTTCTCATTGATGTTTCTAACTCTCTCCCTCTCCCTTCCTCTCTGTAAAAAATAAATAAAATATATATTAAAAAACAACAACAACAAAAAAAACTTCTTCAATGAAAACTAGAATTTGAAAATATGGTAGAATTTGTTTAAAATGTTGATGGTAAAGGATAGGACTTTGATGATATAGGTATAGATAGATTACCTTTGTTAAACAGACATTTTAGATTTAGTTATATTATTTAGGACTTGGCACAAATGAACTCCTGTATGTAAATATGTAGGACTTAGCTATTATGATAGTACCAGAGGCCTGGTGCATGATATTTGTGCACTTGTCAGGGGATACCTCAGCCTAGCCTGTGCCCTCTTGCAGTCCGTGATCCCTCAGGGGATGTCCAACTGATGGCTTAGGCCACTGCTGCTGCTCTCGCCAGCCATCAGCCTGGCTTCTAGCTGAGCAGCACTCCCCCTGTGGGAGTACATTGACCACACAGGGGAAGCTCCTGCATTGAGCGTCTGCCCCCAGGTGGTCAGTGCACATCATAGTGACTGGTCGTTCTGCCGTTCAGTCTATTTGTATATTAGTTTTTTATTATATAGAGGATTTTCAATAGTCATTTATTTGTCTTGTTATATTGCTATAGTCACATATTTACATTTATATCAAAATTTAGTTTTACTGACAAAATTATTTATTATTTGTTAGAAGGGTCAAGTGATTATAACCCCACTTTCCCCAGGTTTTCTTTTCTATTGCCCAAATTGTGAGAATGTGAGAGGAATGGGAAAGAGGTGAGCATAAAAATACTAGTTACTGGTACCTTCTCCTTTCATTATGCTATTGAAAACTGCCCTTGATCAACAAATCAACAAACGACAAGTGCTGGAGAGGATGCGGAGAACAAGGGACACTCGTGCACTGCTGGTGGGAATGCAGACTGGTGCAGCCACTGTGGAGAACAGTATGGAGTTTCCTCAAAAAATTAAACATGGATCTCCCTTTTGACTCTGTGATCCCACTTCTGGGAATATATCCTAAGAAACCAGAAACGCCAGTCAGAAAGGACATATGCAT
>PVJC01017747.1:0-20351 GCA_004026665.1 Murina feae
GGGTTGGGGCAATAGGGCTGGGCTGGAGCAGTGGGGCTGGGCTGAGGCAGTGGGGCTAGGGGTATGGGGCTGGCTGGGGCAATAGGGATGGACTGGGGCATGGGGTTGGGCTGGGCTCTGCAGCTGGGACTGGCCTCCACCACACCTCAGGGAACATCCATGTGCAACTGACGGGGCTGCTGATTGTGGGACTTGGTGCGACCGGAAACCACTCTGTGGTCACTGAGACCCCACAGAGCACAAAAACAAGATGGCAGCCCTGCTCCTGGCTCCTGTCAGCCCAGAACGTGGTCCACCCTGAAATAATTGCATCGTCCGGAGAAGGGACAGAGCTTATCAGGTTTCCACGACCCCCCGATCCTGACATGGTCGGAGCTGGCTCTGAGTGGGTGGCTGGAGGGGTTCTGAGTGGGCGGTGGTCTCCCTTAGGATGGGTCCCAGGTCTTAACCCAGTGGCTGTCAGAGTGGGAGCTTCTGTGTATTTCCATGGCAACAGGCCCAGGTGTGAGGGGGAGGGAGGACCTCTGTCTCTTGTGCGCCTCCGGACCCTGAGGGAGGGAGGAAAGTTGAAGATGGTAGAGCTTGGTGAGCATTTGCGCTGTCACCTTTCCCTCAGCTCTGCATCCCTAGGAAATGGGAGACTGTGTCTCTGTTTTCACTTAGCACCTTTGGAAGTTTGTGGAACTGTTTCTCCCCGGTGATTGCAAAGCATCTGTATAATGTGCGAGGCATTCAGCTCCTCATCTGTTCATGGGCAGCGATGACTTAATTAAAGGGTGCGAGGCTTCCTGGTAACAGAAATGGACTAATTTACTCCAGGAAGCTTGCCTTTCCAGCGACAGCATCCCATTAAATAAAGCTCAGGCTAGTCTCTGGTTTTAGTGCTTTTTTGAACAAACAGCTTTGCAGTCTCCTTATGCTGGGGGCGGGGGGCATGGCCCCTTTGCTAGCCTCACCTTTGTTGTCACTGAACTCTGTCCTTTGTGAGAGGAACCAGGGTGGGAGGTCACGGACACTCCAAGGTCTTGCCTCTCAACTGTGACCAAGCCACTGGCGGAAACCAGGATGGAGTGAGAGGTTGGCTGCCGTCATTCTCCCCACTTCTGAGAGGCATGAGGGTGTCAGGATCTCTCTGTCCTCCACGGACCCAGCAGAGAAGGCAGGTAGGTCCAGGCTCCTGCTCTGACTGAAGAAGGTGGGACCACACTCTGCTATGAACTCATGTGTGGTATCTTTTCTCTTATTTTTCAACTAGAGGCCTGATGCATGAAATTCATGTTGGGTGGAGGGGGTTCCCTCAGTCTGGCCTGCACTGTCTCGCAATCCGGGACCCCTCGTTTCTAACCGCCCACCTGCTCACTCCTAACTGCCCGTCTGCTCGCTCTTACTGCTTAGCTCGCCGCTCCTTAGTGCCATTACTGGCTTCTGACTGAGTGGTGCTCCTGCTGTGGGAGCGCACTGACCACCAGGGGGCAGCTCCTGTGTTGAGCGTCTGGCCCTGGTGATCAGTACACATCATAGTGACCAGTCATTCTGGTCGTTCTGTCGTAAAGGTCTCTGGGCTTTTATTATATAGACTAGAGGCCCAGTGCACAAAACTTTGTGCACTCGGGGGAATCCCTCAGACCGGCCTTTGCCCTCTCGCAGTCTGGGACTCCTCGGGGGATGTTCACCTGCTGGCTTAGCCTGCTCCCCAGGGGATCGAGCTTAAGCTGGCAGTCAGACATTCCTTTGGCAGCCTGGAGCCCTCGGGCGATGTACACTTGCCAGTGGGGAGCAGGCCTAACCTGCAGTCAGACATCCTTAGCGCTGCTGAGGAGTCAGGAGAGGCTCCCACCACCACCTCTGTGCTGGCAGCCGTCAACCTGGCTTGTGGCTGATCAGAGCTCCCCCTGTGGGAGTGCACTAACCACCAGGGGCAGCTCCGAGTGTCTGCCCCCTGGTGGTCATTGTATGTCATAGTGACCAGTCATTCCCAGTCATTCTGCTGTTAGGGTCAATTTGCATATTATCATTTTATTATATAGGATAGAGGCCTGGTGCATGGGTGGGGGCCGGCTGGTTTGTCCTGAAGGGTTCCTGGATCAGGGTGGGGGTCCCACTGGGGTGCCTAGCCAGCCTGGGTGAGGGGCTGAGGGCCATTTTCAGACTGGCCACACCCCCTTCAGGGTGGGGGTCCCTGCTGGGGTACCTGGCCAGCCTGGGTGAGTGGCTGATGGCTGTTTGCAGGCTGGCCAAGACCCCCAGCAGGTACCCTCACCCCATGAGGGTGGGGACACCCTGGGTGAGGGGCTGATGGCTGTTTGCAGGCTGGCCAAGGCCCCCAGCAACCCAAGCTCCCAGCGAGGCTGGTTGGAAGCAGGTATCTGGGGTTTATTTATCTTCTATAATTGAAATGTTGTTGCCTTGAGCAGAGGCCACAGCCAGCCAAGGTAGGTGGGAAGCTTAGCTTCCTCCATCGCCAGGGCAACCAAGCCTCCTGTTTGCTCTAGCTCTGTGGCTGCCAGCCACCATCTTCGTTGGATTAATTTGTATATAGTTGCTTTGATTGGCTGGTGGGCATGGCTTGGGATGTAGCAGAGTGACACAATTAGCATATTACTCTTTTATTAGATTAGATTACAGCTGACATAAAATAAAATTCTGTATTGGTTCTAGGTGTGCAGCCTAGTGACCAGATAATCACGGACGTTACAAAGTGTCCCCCCAATATCCCCAGGACCCGCTGGCCCCATACACAGTTATCACAACATCGTTGACTGTACTTCCTATGCTCTCTGCCCCCCACTCCCTTGCATGCAGAAGGGAGTCCCACACTGGGCATGACAGGCAGTTAGGTCTTCTAGGTGAGGGACTAGACAGCTGACCTTCAAATGTCCTTCCAGACCTAGGGTCCTGCTACCTCTAAAGTGGAAGCTCCACGCAAGCACAGACATCCCCATTCATTCTCAGGAACCCTTAGGGCAATCACAGTGTCTCAGCTCCCACTGGCCTCCCACTCTGTGGTTTGGTCCCAGAATCCAGTCTTTTCTGCTCATGTACCCAGAGGGCTGAATCCCTCACGGCTATCTCAAAGGCATGCCGCTTGCATATAAAAATGAAACATTATCCACTTGCCTACCATGGGCACTGGGGGTGTTTCTAGATCTTAGCTATTGTAAGCTTATTCCATGGAATACCTCGCAGCAGTTAAAAAAGAGCGATCTCTTACCCTCTGAGACAGCATGGAGGGATCTGGAGAGGATCATGCTAAGTGAATAAGCTAGTCAGAGAAAGGATCACACGATCTCACTCAGATGTGGAATCTAATGAACAAAATAAACTGATGAACAAAAGAGATCCAGAGACATAGAAGCACGGAACAGACTGAGGAATCTCAGAAGGAAGGTGGGGGAGAGTGGGTGGGTGGGAAGAGATTAACCAAAAAACTTGCATGCGCATATGCATAGCCCATGGACACAGACAGTAGAGTGGTGAGGGCTTGGGGTGGGGAGCAGGATGGGCTAGAAGGGGACAATGAGGGGAGGAAGGGGGGGGGGACATCTGTAATACGCCCAACAATAAAGATTAACAAATGTGAAGCCGACAAGAAAAGGATCTGCAGCCAGACTTTCAGATGGACATTAGGAATACTCAGGCTCACCTGGACGTTTCCCACAGGAGGGAACCGGGACTTCACAGGGTCAGCTGTCCGCCCTCAGCCTCACGGCTCTAGTGGCAGAGCTGGGAGCAGGAGGGGTCTCTCTCCTTGTAATTGTGCTTCATACGCAAAATCTAATCTCAGACACAGCACGTGCGTGACCTATATGCATATTCACACGCACATATATGTGTGCCTCTACGATGTACCGATGCCCACAGGGGTGCCGGGGCGCACTGCACTTTCCCCTGGAGGGTGCCCACAGCTGCCTACCCTGAGCTCCTGGGACAGTGGGCCCTGAACAGCCCAGGCTCACCCACTCCCTCGTCTCAGCCAGTTAGCAACACCAGCAGGGATGGGAGCTCCGGCAGCCTCCAGGGCCCCACCTGCAATGCCACAGGTAATGGGCTGCAGCATGAAAATCTCCCTCGAAGCAGATTTACTCG
This sequence comes from Murina feae, assembly GCA_004026665.1. Classification (NCBI taxonomy): domain Eukaryota; kingdom Metazoa; phylum Chordata; class Mammalia; order Chiroptera; family Vespertilionidae; genus Murina; species Murina feae. The sequence goes on from PVJC01017747.1 coordinate 4,087, forward strand.
GATAGAAGTCCGTCACGTGGGCTGAACAGGCGCCAGAGGACACGACTGCGTCCAAGAGAGTGATAAACGGCTCCCCGGACAGGGCAGGGGTCCAGGCGGCCTGTGGGACACTGGAGTGCAACCCAGTTGATTTCATTCTCTTCGTGGTCTGAGGGGAGTCGGGGGCCCTGCCCCTGCTGGCTGGATCAGTGTGGCAGCTGGCAGCTGCTTCACATGCCAAGGACTGATGCTCTAGTGCACCTTGGAGAAGGGGGGGCTGGAATATGGCAGCCGATCCTGAGATGGGATTCAGCTTGGAAACACAAACGCTGGCCCAACTGGGAGTTACAATATGAAAAGGGAAGTTGTCCAAAATCTGCCTGAAGGGAGAAAAAAGGAGCAGGAAACAATTGCAGTGCTTTTCATACCCAAGCAGGACCTGCCCCTTCCAAGAGCAGAGGCTGAAACTTTACTTATTTGCAAACATTGGACAAGCCGGAGCGTGGAGCTGACAGGGCTGCAGCTAGACCTCGGAGGGCACATAGCATCAGAGACTGTGGGAGCGGGGTTGGGGGTGGGGGGTGGGGTGGCATGCCCCAGCCAGTGGCACATCCGGAGGGCCTGGCGCTCGGCAGTCTCTTAGACGGCGCAGGCAATGAAGCCCTGGCAGGAGCAAGGTTGCTGGGCCCCAGGAAGGCGAAGTGGGTGGCAGGGGACAGGCGTCTTAATGGGCTGCCTATGCCCGCCAACCGCATGCAAAGAGGAGGCAAAGCCTGTGCGTGGAAAGTGTAATCCCTCCAAGAGAAGGCGAGAACCAACACTCAGCCATGGCTGCTTCCTCGGGACCCTGGGCGGCATCCAGGCAGGCAAATATGTTTTTATGACTCAAAGGCCGCATCTTCCAAGTAGTGCTGCTGTGGGCAGAGGCATGCGGGCCGCCAGGAAGGCATAGACCGAGCATGTCAGACTTGTGACAGGTCCGCAGGCCGCGAGCTCGACATGCGTGGCCTACACACACGGCCTGGCCAGGAGAACAAGGGCTGTTTTAAACCCCCGCCCCAGGAACTTGAGAAGTTCTCTGGGGCCATTATTGACTTTTTTGATTTTATTTCCCATAAGCATCCACTCTGAATCGATCCGATCTAGGTTGGAATCCTGGTTTACCACTTCCTATCCAGGCGACGCCAGACGTCTCCTAACCTTGATCCTGGCAGCTGTGGAAGGTGGATGTGGAAGGTGGTTGGCAGTACTGCCTGCCAGGTGGGCGCAAGGACTCGGGCTGAGTCAGGAGCAGCGCTGGCAATGCCTGCCGGAGGGGCGCTCACCAGGAAGTCCCAACGTCCATCAGAAGTGGCGAAGTGCAGTAGATAAGAAATGCCTCGTTCAGGTCCCTGATTTGGGGCAAACTCCTGAAGCACGCTATGCCTCTGTTTCCCATGTTTTTCAGTGTGAAGAGTATTATTATGCCTGGTTGTAAGACTTAAATAAGAAAATATATGGAAAGCCCCAGTGCCTGGCACATAGCAACTATACAAAAAATTATTAGCGACTACTATAAAGCCATATGCTAAATTCCAAAGGCTCTAAACTCCAAATATCCTATATAATAAAAGGCTACTATGCAAATAGACCAAACAACTGAACGGCTGGTCACTATGACGTTTGCTGGCCACCAGGGGGCGTGTGTGGAACATGGTGGGCATCAGCCACAGCAGGATGGTGGAGCAGGTCTGGAGCAGGGGTACCAGTCCGAGTCGGGGCACTGGTTGCTGTCACTGGGGCAAGCCTCTAGTGGTTACTGAAAATTCTATGCTCCCTTGTGCCGTGGCCCCACCCAGCACTCACACCTGCTGCTGGAGCTGGCCCCACTTGTACCCGCTATGGGTGCCTAGCGCTGGTCCCGATGGCTCAGCGCTTTCAATGGGTGCAAGCAGTGGCTGCCGGCCCTGATCGCCCCGGAGGGTTTCTCCACCTTCCTCTACTCCTGAAGGATGACCAGGGGCAGCAGCCACTGCTCACCCCCACTGGCAGTGCCAGCCCTAATCGCTTGGCTCCCTCAGAGGGTGCGAGTGTGGCTGGCGCCATCAGTGTCAGCGCATGGGAATGGCAGCAGCAGGAATGAGGCTGCCAGCAGCCAGGGGACTGGGAAGGGGCGTGGAGATGGGCCTAGACCTGTCCCTGTGCTCACTGCAGCCTCACAGCCCACTGTTCCTTTCAAGGTGCATGAATTCGTGCACTGGGCCCCTAGTATTAGATAAAACATAACTGATCGTACACTTGGAGGGCATGTCATCTGTCTCCACTGGCGAATGTGAACGTAGCTGGTGCTGCTTATACCTGGGGGTGTCCGTCCAGAGATGCAAGGGGCTGATGCCCATGAGGACAGGGCAAGGGCATTGCTGGAGATTCCCGGGGTCCCATGGCGACCAGATGGCCCACGGACCTGAGGAGCCAGAGGCTCAGGAGCCTCAGTTGGGCTCCTGTTGCCTGGAGGGCAACTCCTCCTGGCTAGCTCCTGACACCGGGAGCAGGGCCAGGGCCAGGCTGCTGCCGAGGACATGGCAGAACTGAGAGGAGAAGTCGGGAGCAGTGGAGATGCGGCCGTGGCAACTTGGTGCTTGTAGATGGAAGTTGGCTGGACTTGGTGTCATGGGCAATGGCCCTAGGAAGAACAGACAAAGAAGAAACAGGACACAGGGTTGAAGATTCAAAAAAGGCTGCAGCCCAAGAGGGTCACGGCGATCTCTGGGTGGGCCTTGGAGGTGGCTCTGCACAAGTCTCCACACTCTAACGGGCGTTGTCCAGGAGTTACTGGGAGCCTATAGGAGTGGGAGACAGTTTTCTAGGCACTGCTCTGCCTTCGTGAGCAAGCTGTGGTTTTCGCCCAATCACACAGCACCGTTCACCATAAAGGCAATCAGTCCACACACATCCTTTTTTATCCTGCGAGACGACCGAGTTTGGTTGTAGACCGACCAGATGAGGAAGTCCGGATGAGGTCACGGAGTAGAAATCTTCTCACATTAAATATGTCTGCCCCACGGAACACTGTGTTTTCTCAGCCCATGGGAAGGGAGAAGAACAGATATAAATTTTGTCAAAAGAAAACAAAATATCTCCCTTAAAAGGGGTTAGAAAGTAGAAGGAGCACAGAGGGTTCTACAAACAGTGGGTGTGCAGTTGATGTTACTCATGATGGATGACAGCAGATAATGGAATAAAAGTAGGCAAATGGAAGTTAACTCTAACCCTGTAAATCAAGAGAGGAAATATGAAGCGCCCGTGAAGATATTTATGAGTCCGCTCGCCGTCCAGTCTACGGAGCGAATGGAAGTTGGCTGGGCCTGGTGTCATTGGGCAACGGCCCTGGGAAAGAACGGACAAACAAGAAACATGACCCGGTCTTAAAGATACAGGAACCACCTTAGAATCCAAAGGAAGGACACGTTGTTCAGAGGACCACACAGATCAAAACAAGTGCCTCCCGGTTCCCCAATCCCTTCCTGGCAGTCCGGTAGGCGATGTTAGAACGGTTTCAACTCCAAGGTGATTTGAGGGCAATTGATGGAAGAGCGAGTTTGCTAACTGGTACCCTGAGGAGCTTGTGAGAATTAGGGTGGAAGCGAATGATGCATTTGGAGAATGTGCCGAGAGTAAGATAAATGGGGGGAGGACAGATCCTCTTGCGACTTGGGCAAGTCAGAAGCAGAGCCAGATTTCCATCCGCTCCTCCGGGGGTCCTCACACCCAGGGAATTGCAGGTGGGACAGAGGAGCCTGTACCTTGACTGGGGAAATGGATTCCCTGTAGCGAGACAGACTCCGCAGTGAGGACCCGGCCAAGCACCCGCATTCCCGTGCCTTTGATCTGTCGTTGGAGTACCGCGTGTAACTTGCAGGCATGCAACCCTTCTAACTGTTTTAGTGGAGCACTTTATCATTATTAAAGTCATCTGGTTTGATCACGGAAACTCTGTTCTGGCTAAAAGATGCTATCCCTGGCAGGATCCTTGTTAAAAATGCAATCGTTATTTTTTAACAGAACAGAGCGGTTTCTAATCATAGCAACCACGGGCCTCCCCTCGCTGATCAGCTGATGCAATGTCCCATCACCCTCGTGTTGGGCAGATTGGAGACATATTTTGAACTGACTTTCGTCTTGGACTGTCAGCACGCTGGCCATACCACAGCAGTCCTTCCCTGACTGGACGGAGATTCTATCGGTCACTTACCTTCCTGCCCACATGTACACACAGCCACGAGACATCTACTCAGAGCACAGAGTAAGTGCAACAGATGTTTGTTGAATGACTAAAGGGCATTGACCAGTTCTGACACTTCAATACACAGGAAAACGCAGCCAAGCCTACAAGAAGCAAGCTTCAGTCACATGTTCAGGAAATCTACACAAGACATTTTCCATAATATTTTCTATGAGGCCATTTTAACCTGTCACATTTTTTGATATAACTTGAAAGGCCAATGATACATTCGTTGGTTACTCCCTGTGGAGTCTGGGGTGTTGAGGTAAGCACATGATAAACCCAGCAAGGCCATGGCTGGCCTGGGAGTGTGTCAGCCTCGGATGCTGCTACGAAGCCCAGGCTTTGCCACGGCCAACGTGAAAGAAAAGCTCTGGTTCTGATGCGCAGGGTGCCATCCAAGACCCCAGGGCCTGCTGCGTGGGCTGATGGGAAAAGTTGGAGTGATATTTGGGACAGGAAGAGCAGCCACGGCAGCACTGTCATGGGACTGGGAGTCACTCGCACTGTTCCTGAGTGATGGATGGCTTTCTAACAACACAAGCCTTTGACATCGCAGTGCCTTCTTAGTTAAACACCAGCCGTGGGACCGGGGCCTGGTCGCCACGGGCTCTCCCTCATCAGGATGTGAAAATGCCTGCTGAGCATCTTTGGAAAAGTACCTAACCTACGAGTGGTTTTAGGAACCTTTGAGGTGAGCTACACCCTTTACCATTCCGTCAGAGGCTCAAACGATGACCCCGGCAGGTAATCATGAGGGAAGAGGCTCTGAGGGCCGCCCAGGCCATTCTCCTCTCAAGCAGTCAGCACCCTTTGCCAACTTCCCTTGATACTTAAGAATCAGGCTGAAGACAGCAATCTGCAGGCCAGAGCACCTGCGATCTATTCCATTATCTTTCTCCCCAGCCTCCATCCAGGGTCCCACCTCTGCATGCACCACATGGGAAGCTATCTTCAGCGTCTCGGGAACACTATGGGGTAGTTATTGTTCTGTGACGTCACTCAAGATATTCAGAGGCAGTTGCAACGTTTCTGTTTCACTATAGTCGCCTCAATTCTATTTTGAATGAGGTGGGTTTTTTGTTTTGGTTTTGCTTTTTTTTTTTTTTTTTGCTGGGTTTAGACATTCCAGACTAAGTACCCACTCCCCCCTCTGCCTCCCCTAGGGCAATCCAGTTCATTCTGGACTAAGAAAGCTACCCCGTGGAAGGAGGTGCCCAAGGGTACCACTTTCCCTGCCGCCGGTGCCATTGGGCCAGGTCTCCAGTGGGTGGCAGTGCGTGCTCAGAGCAACCTCGTTGGGAGTTCAACATTCATTCGGAAACGAAATCCAACTTTCATTTTCTTAAACTCTACTAAAAATCTTTTTATGAAGGCGATTCATTGGCCCTATAATTGGTGGAAGATGACCAGGAATGAAGCCATCTTGCAGAGGCTTATATGTCTGAATTCATGATGACAGAGATTTCAGATATTGCTCATGGATATCTGGTTCAATGCCCGGCAAGTAGCAGGCATTGAAGATGTTTTTTAAAAAGTAACTTCATGCCAACATAGGCATCTAAAGACAGCTCAAGGTTCAGAAAAATGCATTGTCCTGTCTGTTCAACCAGCTGCCCAGGTTCATCCTAAACTATCCCATCTTTGGCAACGAAACTGCAGCAAACTCAGGGAACCTTTTATCCATCTGGCCCAGTTTGGAGAGATGTACAAGCCCTGCTTTCACACAGCACAGGTGGCAGCTGTTCCAGCCGCCAGGCCCCCCACTCATGTGTCGAGTCACGCAAACCATTTTCTGTTTCTCGCGCGTTTGTACTCCAGATCGCGTTTTTTAAAAAGGAGGACTTAGCGAGGTGAGAACAGCTAGCTCTTATTCTCTTCTGGGTTTTATTTCTTGCTCATCTCTATTTTGACTGTTTATTTTCATTAAAAATGCTTTTTAAAACTAGTTTATGGAGCGAGGGTGCATTCTGGAAAGTGTTTTTGGCTATAGACAAATACCATCTGTAATAAAGTAAACTTGGACTTATTTGTAAAGGAAAAAACGATTCTTAGTACAAACTGAAAACAGAAAAGATCCCCAAATTGGTCCTCGGAGAAAACCAAGAAGAATATGTAGGTTTTGTTGAAAACGTTTGCAGCAAGTGGATTTTTCAGCTAAACAACTGTCATTAACATTGACCAATCCATAGTAGTAGTTTCAAGGTCATCTGTCTTGCACAATATTTGCTCAAATGATTCTTAATGACGGTAACAGACAGAAAAATGACAGTTCACTTCAAAGAAGCTGAGTTGAAATAACATATATATTATTTTAACTTAAATTTTAAAAGTTTATGTTTATGAGTAAGTGGATATTTGTATATATCAGAGGATTGAAATGTAAGATTCTGTTTGATATTAATGGTTACAATCAAATTTTCAGAAGTATTTTTTAAAAGCCTCTTCTAATTTTGTACAATTAATGTTAAGTTAAATCACAAATGCAATTTAAAGCACGGAAATCTAAACAATCTAGACCTATCCTATTGTCATTTGTGTAAGTAGAATCAGCACCAAACACAATGTGAAGACAGTTCGATTCTCCTGTCACAGTATATGTGGCTCCTTCTCCCCCGACAGAAGGTCCAACTGTGGGCAGTGGGCACAAGGCGCAATGTACAGATCTCATGATTTAGAAACCCACACCCTGAACCTCTATGTTCACGTTGACCAATGTCACCCCAATCAATTTAATTAAAAAATAAACAAGCAAAAAAAAAAAAAAACAGAAAGAAAGAAAGTTAAATTTTCCTTGGAAACCAGTGATAGGGGCACCCAAGGGTTATGACACATGGGATCTAACCAACAAGAACAGGTCCCATTGGTGACAGGACATAGAGCGTGTATGACTTTCATACGTTTCTCTTTAAGAAACAATGGAATCTGAGGTACCGTAGAGACACTTAAGATAATTCTGTAAAAATACGATGATTGGTCCACTGACGGGTGAAAAGGAACAGCAGGACCTCACGGGCGCTGAGCTGAGACCCCCACCCGAAGGGCCCGTGCCCGGTGGGGGGAACGGTGAACGGGGCAGCAGTGGCATCCACGGCGTGTGGAGTCAATCTCCCTGCACCTCCCACTAGGTGGTGATGAAATTGGGGTGTGGTTGGATACATGTGGGTGTGGTTGCATACATGTGGAGTGTGACTGCACATGTGTGCTGTGGCTGCGTGCATGGAGGGGGAGGGCATGGCTGCACACAAGTGGAAGGAGTCCAGGGTTCCACAGTCTCCTTCCTGCCTGGACTGTCTCGGCCATGGCCTGGCGGCGGGGCTGGAGGAGGAAACAGTGGGAGGCCCGGGAGGCCCGCGCCCAGGAGGAGTCTGGGAATATCTTCTGTTGACTTAGAAAGACTGAGAGTGAGACTCTCCCTGGACATCAGCCTGGCGAACGCTGGAGCCCTCTGAGGTACCTCCTTCCCTGGGAACACTGGTGATGTTTGAAGCCACCATCTGTGGAGCAGGCCTGTGGCCACCGCCTAGGGAGGTTTCCCCACAGCCCCCCTTCACTGAGGCGGCCCTGAGCCAACAGGTCTGCTGAGAAGGGTGGGCTTTGGGTTGGGAATCGCTCTGGCCAGTGCACATGCCCGTCTCCGGCATCCTGGGGACCACAGGGGCTTTCTGTTTGCCCATCGCCGCGGGCTCTCCTGCAACCCTGCGGACACCGGGCCTGCCCACAGCTGGCAGGAAAGTGCTTCTTCCCTGTGTCTGGGGCTCACCACCCCCTAAACCAGGGGTCAAACATGTTTCCTAGAAAGGGCCAGACCGCACACAGCGTCAGCGCGGATCATGGCGCCCGCTACAGGCACTGGGCTCTGCCTGGCGATGCGCAAACAGCGCATGCGGCCCGGCTCAGCCTTATGGACACTGACATTTGATCGCACATGATTTTCACAAGACAACATAGTATTCTTTTGAGTTTTCCCTGATGATTTAAAAATATTGAAAGTAGGAAGAGGGATTTAGCTCCTGGGCAGAGCTGCGTGACCTGCTCTAGACTGTCGGGCGTTTTCTGCTCGCCTTCCTCTGGTGCCCGCCCTCCATCTCTGTCCGGGGTGAGCCGGCGCCCTGTCCCCTCCCTGGGAGGGCTGGTCACCCCCTGGCTGCCGACAGCCCCCTGTCTGCCAGGCGCAGGGAAAGTGGGAGTTTGTGGATCGGACAGTTTTCTGGTTGTTACGTGGGGTCTGTGTTCTCTTGCATCTTCCTACATTCTACGTGGAAGCAGAAACACCACTCGTAATTTTGTAAAACGTGCAGAATTAAGACATTTTAATCACGATCAGCTCAGGTCACTCTTTCCACTTTTCTTTCCCCTCGGGCTTCATCTGCCTGCGGCTGAGGAGGCTCCGGGCCTGGGCAGAAACTCTCTTCCTCTTGCCGCTGGAGGCCAGAAGTCCAAGGTGAAGGCGAGGGCGGTGGCTTCCCCCGCAGTCTCCCTCCCCGCCTTGCGATGGCCACTCTTACACACATGCCATTGGGTAATGAAGGGCTTTGCGGAAGGCGTGGCTGGTCCCTGGTGGCACCCACGAGCTGAGCTGTCGTTGGACGCCTGCTGTCATCCGCTGCCCCTGAGTCTGTGGAACTTACACCCTCTCCTTCTTGTGAGCAAAACAAGAGGTTGGTTCCACCTGGGTCGCTAACCGGTTAGTCGTCCTGTATCCACTGCTGCTCTGCGGGAATGTGCTGTAAGCGACAGTGGGTGACACACTCATGCTTTGGTGTTCTTCTTAAAAAACTAACTTTTAAAACTGGGGAAAAGTTACCCAAGCAAAGAAAACCTGTGCCTGTCTGAGGAGGACCAGATGCCCCTGTTCTTAGAAAAGAAACACAGCAGACCACACTGCCAGGAGGTCAGGGGGGACTCTGTACTAGTCCAGGCAGCCACTCTATTCCCTTTCTCTCTGTGTGCGGAGCCCCTCGGAGGCAATAGCTCACACGCTTTTTTGTTTTGTTTTGTTTTTACTTTAGAAACGCGTCTCTTAAAAAAAAATCAACCCTTTGTGGGTGTGAAGGGATGGTGAGGGGGAGGACAGATAGAGAAATAAATAGACCTTTATACATTTTGGAGAAATGCATAATTTTCACCAGTAAGTTTTAACCAAGAAATTTTAACTTATCTAGCAAAGGTAAATAATACACTTTTAGCCCTAACCGGTTTGGCTCCGTGGATAGAGAGTCGGCCTGCGGACTGAAAGGTCCCAGGTTCGATTCCGGTCAAGGGCATGGACCTTGGTTGCGGGCACATTCCCAGTGTGGGGTGTGCAGGAGGCAGCTGATCAATGTTTCTCTCTCATCGATGTTTCTAACTCTCTATCCTTCTCTGTAAAAAATCAAATATATATATATATATATATATATATATATATATATATATATATATATATATTTTAAAAAATAATACACCTTTATACATTTTGGAGGAAGACTTTTAATCAGAACCAGCAATTTCAGCTGACTACCAGAAAGAGAAACATGCTTCTCCCAGCAGCTGGGGGGCAAACGGAGTGCGATGTTTGCTTTTCCACCCCCTCGAGGCTGCGGGGCAGGGATGCGCAGGGGCGACTCGCTGGGGGACAGAGCTGGGCAGAGAGAGTCCGGGGCACAGGCGACAAGGCAGGGGCACGCCTCGTGCTGGGCCGCGTGCCGTCGGAGCTCGCACGCGGCCTCCTGGGGCTGCGTGTCAGGGGATGAGGACATGGCTGGCCTCGGGCAGAAACAGATGGGACCCAGAGCGCATGGCTCATGCAGACACGGGTCAGCGGGAAGGTGAGCCCCTCACAGAGTTCCTCCTCTAACTCCGACCACGCCCTTGGGTCAGTGCAGCCAAACACGGGGCTGCGATGTTTAATACAATCAAGCCGCCTCACATGCAGTGAACTCCCTCCCATCAGGAAAGGTTACAGTCGCAGACCATCCTCCACATGGCTCCAGCAGGGCCCCTCCATAGCCCAGGAGCCGTCTTCCTCTGCTGGGGGTGGGGGGATGTGAGGGGGGGAGGGAGGTGCATGGTTCGCTTGTCGTTTTTTGTTTAAAAATAAATGGTGCTGTTTCAGAAAGCATTGTCAGGGCCTTCCTGCTTCACATCAGAATTATTGGAGCTATATTAGATGACTCTACATCAGGTGTGAGGATTGAAAATCATGTCTCTAAAATCACGTCTTTTGCATTGAAGTTTAAGATATAACAAATGAGATGTGAAGTGTGCTACTCGAGGCTCGGCCCCAACCCGCATCTCTACTTCTGAGAGAAGGTTCCAGTTTCCACCACGAACTTGCTGGAGGGACGTGTGCTGAGCTCTGCACATTAAAAGAGTATGGAGGCTATTATTATTATTATTTTTTGTATTTTCATTTGTTTCTGGTTTCATGAAGTACACAGACGTTTTTGCAATGAACCCATATTTCAGCGCAAAGATGTGGGATCTGAAGTAACCCAAGCCCCACTGTAGTTCACGGACATTGGGACTCAGGAACAGAGGGCAGCAGTGCAGCCTGGTAACATTCCTGCTGCGCTGTAGCTGCAGGGGAGACTCGGGGACAGAAGATGCACTGCCCCTTCCACCCCTCAGGAGGTTGCTGTGCTCCCAGCCCAGGGCCTTGGGGAAGCGTCTGCATTGTATCTGGGGGTTTGGGTTGGCTGAGCTGTATCACGCCTGCAAACCCTAAGGCACATGGCCACATGGGAAAGGACTGCAATGCCTGGTCTGCCTCATGTCCCACAGGCTGTGTCCACAGGCACCACCCAAGGGAAGGCCCTGGACCATCCCGCAGGGAACCGTAGCTGGCATGGAAGTACCCATTGGTGACAGGTTGGGAGAAGGAGAAAATGACCAAGATCTGGACAGGGCGGAAGAGGAGCAGTCTGAATGGAGGCTGGGTGGCTCGAGGCGCTTAGAGCGAGAGTCCATGAGAGACACAAACTGATTGGATGAAGCCAGCAGGGAAGTGCAGGGGAGACAAGGTAGAGAAGATGCTGAGGGTCCCCGTTGAGGAAAACGGGGCAGGGGAGGGGCGGGAAACATGGTGCCAGGAAGTGACAGAGAAATGCAGTGGGCAGAGGCCAGGGCAGGGGGAGAGAATTTGCTTTTTAAAACATGGAAGTTGAGGAGCTTGGAAGACAACCATGTGCCACGCTGTGAGATAGCTTGAAGGCCAGGACCAGACTTGGGCCTTCTGAAATGTGTGTGATATTTCCTGGACACTGACAGGAGGCTGGGATTCTTCACTATTGATTGTAAATATCAGTCTATCTGTTGCAGAAAGGTGACACAAAGACGGGCAGGTTGACAGATTTCCCTTGGGAACTCTATGAGGAAGAGGAGCTGGGGAAGGGAAGGGAGAAGTCAGAGGAGAAGCAGGAAGAGGGGTCATGGGAAAAAGATGAAGAAATTCAAAGAACACAGGGTGCAGGGCTGTCCACAGTAGCAGAGATGGTTCTTCCCTGGCCCCGCCCACTTGCCATGCCCAGCCCTGTGAAGTGGGGGTGATGAGTCCTCTCACAATCCGATAACCAGGTGTCCTGCACCCCCATGAACTACCTCTGCTTGTGGGAACAGAACAAATATTTCTACCCTCAGCTCCTTGCCCACGATCCTCCAAATTCCTCCTGGGAGTCACTCGAATGGATTTTCCGCTCTACCTGCCGGCAATAACCCCATCAGGAAATTTCACAAGATTCCACGTGTAACCTTTAGTCATAGATCAACATGTAATAACATACTTTTAAGTGTAGATCACATCAGAGAGGCCATGTCCACACACGAGCAGACAGATGTTTTCACAAAGGGAAGAGGCTCCATGTGCTGATGGACGGCAGCATCTCACGGCGAGAACTGGTTGTCAGTTTCATTCTAAGACATTTGTTACTGACACATGAAGGTATGTTTTCCAGACCTAAACCTGACTTTCAAAAACGAAGGTTTCCTCTTAGATAGGCAAACAATATACAACAGGAAAGCAAAATGGCTGAGTCAAGCCACTCAACACATGACTGACTTGAGTATTGCCATGTACAGGGCACTATTCCTGGCACCGTGGGGACATAAACATACAAAAATGCAGCCCTCACGGGTCTTCTCTTTGACAGATAATGGCGCCCACAAGACAGCTGATCTCCCCCTGGGAGGCAGGCATGACTGTGAGGCCAGTTCTGCCAGGCCGGGAGTGGGCAGCTGCTCTGCCTTGGCGATCAAGGAGGCTGCTTGGGACGGTGGGGCCACAACCACAGAGCCCCTGCTGGCTGGAATACTGAGTCACTGAATGGATTGGACCTTCCTATTGCTCCACACTGGACACAGAGACGAGAAACGCTGGTTTAATGAAGCTAAGTTTTGGAGTTGTTACTGAAGTGCAATCCTGACTTATGCTGACCAACATACTTGGCGTTTCTTGAGCTCCCGTTCTACCAGGAGCAGGTAGGCGAATGCGTGTTAGATACTCAGCTTCGTGCATGGCACATTTTTCATTTTCTGGGATTTCGTTAGAACCGGTTTGAGCCTCCGTCTGCCAGAACATGGTGGCGAGTCCGGTGTCTGTCATTAGGAAAGCCCCTGCCCAGTGACTCCATGACTCCAGCTGCTCACAAGGCCTCTGCTTCTAACTAACAGTGCCAGGTGACCATGACCACGACGCCCAAGACCAGGGTGGACTGATATGTTTTGAAATGAAATTGTAAGTTCTTACTTAGAGAATATAACTGTGCCTTTGATCTTCTCTGGGTTCCAATTCCAAGTTCATACTGCATCGCCCCACGTCCAGGGACACACCACCTGTGTTTCATAGTTGTTGCCTGTCTGTCCATCATTCCCTCACGTCAGTGAGGGCTCCTGCTAGGAGGGCAGAGCTCGGCCCTGTGGGCTGCACACAGATGCCCAGACGCAGCTGAGACCAGGTCTATGCTGCCTCCAGCTTCGGCGCTGGTGCTGGGATGGGGCTGCCAGGGGAAGGGGTACCTTTTCCAAATCTGCACAAAGAGTCTTCACAAGCAGCCCCAATAGGAAACACGTGTTTTCATCTCTAACATTTTCACCGCGAGGAGCAGAACGCCACATGCAAGCTGGAGGGGTGAGGGCTCTAGAGAAAGTACCCTGCCCCGGTAACAATCTCCACTTGTTGTTTTAAATACTTTCTGGTGGATAGTAAAACAAACCAAGTGGGTATAATACAGGGGACTGCTACAGACCGCAGGCTGTGCTCCCCAAATTCACATGTTGGAACCTAATTCCCAAGCTGATGGTTGGAGGTGGGCCTTGGGGAGGTGAGAGGTCATGGGGTGGGGGTGTCATGAATGGGACCAGAGCCCTGATAAATGGGACCCCAGGAGGTCCTCTGTGAGGACACAGAAGGAAGATCATCCAGGAACGAGGAAGGGGCTCCAGCAGACACAGGCTCTGCTGACATCTGACCCGGGATTATGGAAACTTGACAGCTATCTGAGCTGCCCTGTTGTCTATGGTATATTTTAAAATATATATATTTTTATTCATTTTCATAGAGGAAGGGAGAGGGAGAGAGAAATAGAAACATCAATGATGAGAGAGAACCATTGATTGGCTGCCTCCTGCACACCCTACTGGGGATTAAGCCCACAACCCTGGCATGTGCCCTGACCGGGAATTGAACTGTGACCTCCTGGTTCATAGGTTGATGCTCAACCACTGAGCCATGCTGTCCAGCCATATCAGGTGTTTTTGGTGCAGCAGCTTGAATGGACTGAGACAGGGCATTGTTACAGTACTGGGCGGTTCTTATTCAACTCTAAGGCACAGAAGACAGAGAAAATCGGGTTTTGTGGAAAAAGCAAACTCAAAATGTTGCGTGATAACATGAAATGTATTTCTGTTCATCTCACATTTGCAACATGTGAGCTGAGCCCTGGGATTGCGAATTATTCAGGGTAATTCAGATTTGCCACCTAATGTGACGCGACCCATGATTCACTGTTAGAAGTCTCCGTAGGCTTCCTTGCCAGCCCAGTCATCAGCATAAGTGAGTTTGCTCTCTCTTTCGGTCAGTGTTCCTGGAAATGAAATATTTTCTCAGTGACTTGGCAGTAGAAATACAGTCATCAGTAAACCTTTTTCCTCTCCCTTCCACAACATTGATGAATGCGGGTGGGAGTCTCCCTGGCCCCACCTGGCTTTTCCTTGTATGCGAAAAGGAGAATGACACGGACATGGTACTGAGATGCTGGGTGGAGAAATGAGTTATTCTAACTTAGCTGATATAACAGAAGTCATATTTTTTAAACGTTGCCTCTGTACATGGTACAATCGGGCGGTTCTTATTCATCTCTAAGGCACGGAAGGCAGAGAAAATCGGGTTTTGTGAAAAAGCAAGCTTAAAGTGCTGTGTGGTGATATGAAATGTGTTTCTCTGCATCTCACATCTGCAACATGGCCATTCACATTCTCCGTTCTCAAACTGTTCTCTAACCATCTCTCCATGCCCTACCTGCTCTCATTCCAATTCAGCCTAGTCACAAAATTCAAGTCAAGTACTTAAATAAAAACCATCTCTGATGTCCCACGGAATGCAAGCTGTCCTGGGCAGTTGGGATCTGCACTTAATCAGTGTTACCTTTTCATTCTCTTTGTCTTGAGACATTTATGATTATCACATTGGTATGTGCTATCACTAGATGAAAGGAACTAAGTCTATAGTAGACAAAACTATCTTTATGCAGACTTTGTCAACATTTAGAAAGGTTAGCATAACGAGGGACGTATACTCAACCTGATTTATTATTTTTAACTTTTTATGTTTTTCAGAATTTTTATTGAATGTATTTTTGAAATATTTTAACCAAGAGCAGACTGCTGGTTAATAAAAGCTTGTAAGGAATGGATTGCAGGCAGAATGGAGATTCAGAGGAGTTGGCTGATGTGAATTATAAATTGAGGGGAAATTGAATTATTTCTTTTTTCTGTTGAGAATGAGTTTGTTTTAAATAGCAGAGGCATTCACACTCAACACTAAGACCTATATCATTCACCTACAGAAATAAAGTAAGAAAAAGGGTTTGGAGAAAAAGCTCTCGCAAAGAGGGTGTGAAAAGCTGACGATCTGGCCTCAATGGATGCTCCCAGTTCATACGTGGTTGGGCAGAGTCTTGAATTTGATTATACTTCTATTTTAGGGGCTATTTCAATTGACTCCATGTTTATTGAGTCTAACTTGCGTATGGAGTATGTTTGAAATAAGATTTCAGAAAGCTTTATGATGCTTCAAAGTGCATATGAAGTTTTCATCCACGCATACATACCGTTCAATAAAATGAGGAAACGCCTCCCATAAATGACCTGACATTTGCAGGGACATTAATTAATTAAATGTAGTTATGAAGACAAAGATTGTGAGACCGATTTGAAACCAAAACAAACATGTCGGTTTCTGAAATACAAAGTCTCCTATTGAAGGAGCTTCTACATCAATCCTTCACATGAACCCAGAGAGGAGCTCACTTCCCCGGAGGGTTTTCTCACAAAGGTGCTCTGGGGGGGACACACATCAGAACTGGTGAGTCACTGCTGGAGTTTTCCAGCTGCAACAAGCATATCAGGACACCTTGTTGGAATGGCTGCTGGGAATGAAAGGCGGGAGGCAGGGAGGAAGAGCCCTGTGAATCTCAGCACTTGGCCTGGTGCACATCGGTGAGTCCAGGCTGGAGCACTGGACGGGGCTTGTCACCGCGTCACCCGGACTCGCAGGACTTGGTCCCGGAGGACTGGCCACAGGAGGAGGGATCCCGAGGGAGCCACAGCTGAAGGGCTGGGGCTCCCGAGAGCAGGGATGCTCTCAGAGGCGTGCGTAGCTTTCTGTTGCGTTTCCTCCCAGTCCTGCTGAGGGTGCTGGACCTTAGGTGAGGGGACTCCTGAACTGGCTAATGATGATGTCAAAGGAGTTGACGGTTAGGTTGTTGGCTTTTCAGTCTACACATTCCATTACCAGCTTAAAAATGAAAAAGAGGGGGCCCTAGTTGGT
>PVJC01017747.1:20451-32176 GCA_004026665.1 Murina feae
GTGGCTGTACTGGACCACCTGGTGCCCTTCGTGGAAGACCTGCTGTCCCAGCTGCCGAGTGGCGTTCCCCTCACAAATGCCTACAGTGCTCCATCTCCACAGAGACCGCCTCAGATGCAGGATGTCTCCTCACCAAAGGCTGCCTTTTTCTGGGACAACTGGCATCTAATAAGGTGACAATGTGGGATCATATAAGCACGAACAGACTTTAGAGCCCCAGAGGGGAGGTGGGGGAGGGTGGGGAGGGGGAGGGAGGAGATCAACCTGTATGCAGAGATGCATGACCCATGGACATAAACAATAGGGTGGTGAGAGCCTGGGGTGGGGGCAGGGGGGGGGGCTAGAAGGGGTCAATGTGGGGGAGTAAAAGGACATGTGAAATACTTTCAACAATAAAGATTTTTTTAAAGATAACATTTTATGTGTGGAGGGAAAAAAGACAGGGGTCATGGGCCTGTGTCTGAACTCGCCATCTTAAAGGAACGCAGGTGTAATGCCACCCGCCGTCCTGAGAAACCAATACACGGCCTCAATCAAACCCTCTGGGGTCTCTAGCACGCAGCCCCCGATCGGGCCAACCCTCATTTGAAAATGTCATCGGTACACGATGGACACACTCTGTCATTTCGCGTGTGCAGCACCGCGATCTGCGGGAAGTACATACTGCAAAGCAGTTGCCACCGTCAGTCTAGTTAACGCCCGTCACCCCAATAGCTCCCCATTTCCTTGTGATGAGGACTTTTCAGATCTGCTGTTAGCAACGCGCAGACACATCCTGCGGGGGAGCGCCTACTCTGTGTCAGCGCGCTGCTGGATGCAAAGCCCGGGCACTGGCCACCTTTAGGTGTGATTCCCTAAAACCTTCCCGACAAGGCGGCACCGATTCCTGCCTTCCCAGGGTCCGTGTGAGGCTTTCAAAGTGTAAATGGAAACTTCCGCCAGAGACAAACAAGTTGTATCTTCGTGTGAACTTACCATGTACGAGTATGTCTGCTAGTATGTCTTCCATCGCTGCTGAGCAGTGCGCTCCCGGTAACAGAATAATGTCTATACGAGGCAGGTGACCGACAAGGCTCCACATGCATGTGTGGGCTCACTGAGTACACGCATGTCTGTGTGTGCACACAACACTTGTCTACACACACACACAGAGAGTGCATGGATGGCCTGCTCCTATTCTCGGCCTATTTTGAGCACCTGCAGCCTCAGGGGCGGTCACACAGGATTGTCAGTTCATAACCAGCTGCCATTAGCTGCCCGTGCGTGGCTGGGTGCCGTGGCCATGTCCTGCCCTACGGCTCATGTCATCTGTGTCCATCACCACTGCTTACTTCCTGTCGTTTCAGGCAGGGCGGTGTTTCCTGGCAACAGTGGTTTTCCTTCTGCAAAAGGAGGAAAGCAGAGCCGGACCCGTCTCCAACCCGGGCGCTGGAAAGCGAGCATCTGGGCGGAACAGAGGCTGCTGTGGGAATGCTGACATGTCCGTGTACTGAGCTCGGTCAGCACCCATACCCCGCAGGCTGCTCCCTCAAGGACCATGCCCGTGGCTGCCTTCTCTTATCCCCCGGACCACCCAGCCCTGGCCAGGCTGCAAGTGTGACAAATAACAAGAATAACGCTGCCTTGAGTTCAGCCACCCCAGTCCTTTAATTCAGCTGCTGCTAGAATGTACCTTTCACCCAGGCTCATCCGCACACCACAGCTCCATGCTCCTGTTCAGCCTCGCCCTTCACCCTGCGTGCGCCATGACTACATCTGTGCCCTAACATGGACACAGGATTAAAGGACCTCAGATAAGTATGAAATTGGGGGGACCGAGGGAAGAATTACAGGGAAAGTGACACACGACCCATGCTTTCACTGTGACCTGTGGCTTAAACCCGGCCCCAGCTTGTCCTATCGCCGCAGATCAGAGGGAACTACTTGCATTCCCTCCTGACGTGTTTTTAAAATGTTCTGCTCTCAGCTTTAAGACGTACTTAAACCTGGGGCCCTGGAAGAGCAAGATGAAAACCGAGCCGATTCCACACCGACCTGCTTGTCCTTTCCTTATGCAATTCTGTCTTGACCGTTTAGCTACTGAATTGTAGCCACCTCCACAGTGGATTCCAACGGAAGTCACCAATAGTCTAAGCCAGCAGGCCTGGGGGTTTGGAAAGGGACCCTCCCAGCAGTGAGGCTCCAGCCACGAGCGCGGCTGCGGCCCTGCTCCTCTGCTCTGCGACAGGTCTCAGGCACAAAGATGGGTTTTGTCCACAAAAGGGAAAACACATGCAAGACTGTTGTAAAGGCGAGTGGCTCTGCTGTGTTTGCATGTGGGCGGACAAGCGCCTCGTCTGGTCACATCCCCCCTGAGGGAGTGTCCTGCCCCCCAGCCGGGCACTGTGGGCAGTGTCATCTCGAGGTGTGCACCAGGTGCAACCCCGGGACACAGATGGCAGAAACCGCCTTTCCCTCCCCTCCCTCTGTCTTCCCCTCCCTCCACTTTCCCCTCCCTGGGCTCTTGTTGAAAATCTAAAGAGCGAAAAAACTCAGCAAGACACTGTGTTCTAGGATTGTGTTTCCTTCCATTTGGCTGGCGTCCTAGCGCCCCAAGCCACGGGCGATGCGGAATGGATCGGCTCGAAGGTCAGCTCCGGCCAGGGCGGCGATGGGGCTCATCCAACAACAACAAGCACATGGGCGGCCGCCTGGGGACCAGCGCGCGGGACCGAGTCCACGCGGCCGTGCCCGGGGCACTGGGTCAGGGAGGTGCTGCCCTTCCAACGAGGGCCATAGGCAAGGGATGGCGGCTGGAAGGCGGGACAGAGTGCAGGGCCTTCCTCAAACAGAGATGCCTGGTGCTTAGGGAGGATGCGGCTTCCCTTTCTTATACAAGGCGAGACTCTTGATTAGTCTGTCTTAACAGCAGATGAGCATTTTGGGGGAGGGGAGGGTCCCCTCATATTACCTCTAAAAGCGGGGCATTGAAACGTCATGAGGAAGGACTGATAATAAGGCAACCCCGTAAGAGAAGTAGGAAGTGATTCCCAGCATATTAACAGGAAACAAAACTGCTTTCCTGTAATTTTCAGCTTTTCCAGGTTTCCTGGAATTCTTCAAGCCTTCCCACAAAATGGAAGCTCTCCCTACCAGATCTAGCTCATGTCCTTGCTCAGATTCCTTTGGTGCACCCCACCCTCGGGCCCCACTGCCCTCAGGGCCCCACAGCCCTGGGGTCCCCATTGCTTCGCAGGAGGCCAGCAGGGCTCTGGACTGTTTCAGGCAGCCCCAGGGGAGCACCGAGCCCAGCATCACCCTCGTCAGCCCGCCACGCCAGACCCCACGGCAGACATGGCCAAGCAGACTGAACCCTCAGTGGGTGCTGGCTCCTACAGCCTTCAGACTCGAAGGCTGGGAGTGAGCTTTGCCCATAGCCATCAGGGCACTCAGAGGTTCCGCTCTGAACAGCGAGAGTCAGGAAGTGGGAACAACCAGGGGAGGAGCTCCTCCATATTCGTCTCCCGGACACACTGTTCTGGGTGCTTGTGCACAAGCAGACACTCTGCCTGTCTGAGAACCAGGTGCGTGTGTGCGCGCATGTGTGTGCATGTGTGTTCTCTCTGTGTGTGCACGCACATGTGTGTGGGGGCACATGTGCTGTGCGTGTGTGCTGTGTTTGTGTGCTGTGTGTGTGTATGTGTGAAGCTGTGACCAGCTTGGAAGCCTACGACCTTCTCTTTCTCCCCTACTTCCTTCTCTGTTTCCCAGACTCTGTTGTCTCGCCTCCCAATACCACCCGACCTGAATCTTGATCTCCAGCTCTGTTTGCTGGGAAACCCAGGCTACGACACTCCTCACAGGACAGTCGCTATGTTTCACTGTCTGCGTTATGAGAACATACATGTTGCTAAAATACATCCGATTCGATTAAGTTTTAAAAAGAAATTAGTGCGTTATATAAGCTAATGGTTAAAAATAATAACAGTGAATCATGAAATTGCCAATATTTGAGTGTTCGCATCCTAAAATCATGGACATGTCACGTGGTTTGGATGAGTGGCTTCCGTTCTGGAAGGAGCGAGTAAGCGCGGTGGCGAGCGTGCGAGCGGCACAGTGACGATGGCCAT
Organism: Murina feae; assembly: GCA_004026665.1. NCBI lineage: Eukaryota > Metazoa > Chordata > Mammalia > Chiroptera > Vespertilionidae > Murina > Murina feae. Next base: position 24,561 of record PVJC01017747.1, read on the forward strand.
CGGTTCTGCCTCTAACTCCCGTCGGACATGGAACAGGTCACTAGGTCACACGAGGTCCCAAACGCCTCCTTTGCAGCATGGGGATAATATCCAGACCCACTGTGAGAATGAAAGTCTATAATTCATGAAAGTAGAGAACAGATATTATCTATTTTTAACACAAAGTATTCACCACACCCAGGATCCAAGTATCTCATCTGCCGATGGAAGTGGAGAGAGGAACCAGCTTAGGTTTTTTGAAAGAGCCCAGAGCTGGGCCTTGAGGAAACACCACGGCTGGCTCTCCAGGTTTGGAAGCTGGAACGGAGCAAAAATAGCCCATGAGAGCTGATGAGGGAGGTAGGGGAGGAGGAAGGCAGTTGTAAACAAACAAAGGCACTTGTGGACAAAGATAGTAAGACAGCATCACAGATTCACCACTGAATATAAAATAGCAAGACAAGCATCATAGATTTGCCCTTGAATGGAACCTAGTCCTAGGAAACACTAGTGTCTGCGGGTAACAACAGCAGCTGAGCCTCTTCCGAACCTGAAACCCACGTCGGGCAATGCGGAGAGTCTATGCTGTGTCTGGCGTGACACCTGATTTCCATTAGCGGCCCGGCCGGCTGCCTGAGCACACCGATCCTTTATGAGCTCTGGGCAAAATCAAGACCACTCGTGGCCGGGGCTGGCTTCCCTCCTTGACATAGACCATAGCTGCCTGACTTCAAACACTGGGACGAGGGTCTCCCACAACAATATCCAGGCGTTTTTAGGTAAAACGCCAAACATCTGGGGTGTCCCGTTGTTTACTTTATATGTGGGGCTTTCACGTTTTGGAAAGTCTTATTCACACAGTCTCTAAGGAAGTGCCCGAACTCATTTTTTAAAATGCGGGATATTGTTGGGAACACATGAGCAGCAGCCTACGGCTTGATAAACAGGGCTTGCGCTGTCAGCACTTCACGTGCCAAAACAGCACCGGACCGAACTGCACCTCAGAGGTTTGCGTGCTCACGCAGAACCTGGACATTCAGAGTTAAAATTAATCGCTCCTTTCAAATCAGTGCATCACATACATCTAGATGGTTCTTCTAAAGACACAGATGCACATGTACAACGTGCACACATGCACATGCACACACTGCCCAACCCCCCTGAGAGAGTTAGGGCTAGAAGGAGACCTTACTATATCCTGGGAAGATGACATCTTAGTCTGGCCTGGGGCTGTTCCCAAACAATGAGGAAAGTCACTGTTCCCTCAGTGGGGAGAGCAGGCAGGGCGAGCCTCTGCTCTCACTCAGGGGGCCAGCAGGTTCTCGTGCTGAGAGAGAGGGTGAAACCCTCCACGCTGCTGGCTGGACACCAGCAGGGAACTGACTGTGGAGCAAAAGCCCGAAGCTGTGCCCCAGGATTTGCTGAAAATACAACTGAGCGAAACACACGCCTGACGGCCTCCTGGCACCGCTGAGCACATCCGAACTCAGCAGAAAGGGCCAGGGATGAAATGGAAGAGGAGCGGTGTGTGGGGAGAACCCAGATGCTTCTTTCTTTGGATAAAAAGACTTGGGTTTACAAAACAGAGCCGCCAGCGTCTGATGTAGTATGGCAAAGGCTGCTGTCTTGCTTTATTTATGAACGAACAGTTCACAACCTGATGCTTGCCTACCCAGCATACGAGTTATTTTTATAACGAACAGTTTGCTCCTAACATCATAAAAGTAGGTGCATGGAGGCCCAGCGTTACACAGCCGGTTTTACTAGCAATTCCGTGTCCAAGCTTTGCTCTTAGAGTTTTCTCCTAATTGAATAAACAGGTAGGACTGCACACAGACACCACCGTGTGAGTGATGAGTGAAAACACACACACGCCATGTGAGAGTGTTTTTCATTTGAGGTGCTTTGCGGGTGGGGCAGCTTGACTTACTCAAGAGCAGAAGACCCTTGACTTCCTTTCTGTTTCAGAGCCAGTCACCACCTGCCATCTGGTCTGGGGCCGTTGAAACTGTCGAGCCGATGGCATGGCTTCGACGACTGTTTCAGAGCCCACCAGCCGCGCGCAGTGCCCTCGGGGACAGGCACGGCCATGCAGCCTGGAGTGGCCGAGAGGATCCTTCTGGAATGTTTCTGATGCCATTTGGGGGGTGTCGCTGACTGTCCTGAAGGCGTGGGATGCCGCAGATGCCCTCCTGGCACGGGTGTGTGAAGTCATTCAGTGCAGGTCTCTGGCTGGGAAGGAGGAAGGGGTGTGCTCCAGGCCCAGCACATCAAAGGGCGTGCGTGGTTTCAGCCAGAAGGAAGAACGGGAGTGCCGCGCAGGTGCGCCCGGGGATGCCTGTGCAGATCGCGGCCTGCCCTGAAGAATGCTCCCGCTCCCTGACACCCTCCTTCCTGCCTCGTCTCCACCCCCCGCCCAAGAATGTGGCGAAACCAGGTACCTGTGACATCGCACTGGGGAGGTTTGAATAACAGAAAAAGAGACGGAGCGAAGGGGCCCACGTGGCAGAGGCCGTCCTCGGGCCGTGTCCTCCGCACACAGACGCCTCGTGTGTCGCCGGTGTCGCCGCTGTGCAGGCCCCTCGGATGCACAGCTCGATGCCGCGGTACCTGGCCTCCCGCAGCTCCCGGACCGCGAGGTGCAGCACAGCCTGCGCCCCGCGCTCAGTGCCTGAGAACTGACACGGTGTGTGGTGTGATGCAGGCCCCGAGCCCACGTGAAGGTGTGCTGTTGACAGAAGCAGCTGCTAACCTCCGAGATGGTGTGACCACAGGGACAGAAGCTCCGAGGACACGCGCTTCCCATCCTCCCGAGGGAGCGCCGCTCGCCACCGCTCACCTGCATTCCTGTCTCTGTCCACAAAGTTTCCCTTGACGGGATTTTCCACCCAAACGCCATTCAATTTCCACACAGAGAGAGAACTCCCACAACCTTTCTTGTGGGCTATTTTTCCTTTCTTTCTTGCTCTGATTTCTTTGTTTGATGAAGTTCACAGAAATTGCTTGGCATTCTCCAAAAATGCCATTCAATTTTAAGCGATCGCATTCATAACTGACATTTCTTCTTCTTTTTTTTTTCATTTGGGAGATTTTAATTACTATGTTCTAGCAACATTTGCTATAAAGAAGATTGCTGGTGAGGGAATCAAGCTCTCTCCAGATTTTCACTTAAAATTAAACACACATCGCAAAAGGTTAGAATTTTAGGAAACGTTTTAAATTACATATTGAGGAAAGAGACTGATTTTGCGGTTTAAAACACGGGATAATACTCAATATAACAACGTGAAAAAATCACACGTATATCGACGTATGTCTGTCAGGTCTTTTAAGTGGGGAATGCTATTCCAGGTCTCCACCTCGTCATGCTCCCAAGGACCCCTGGGGTAAGCAGACCTGGACGTCCCCGCAGTGTTTGCCAGTGGCAAGTGGACAGTGACCTGGACGAGAAGGGGCTCTGCATCCCGCTCGGGCTCTGCTGGCAGCGTGCACAGTGACATGAGAGAGCAGAGTAACTTCCAAGACCTCAGTCTGTAAAATGAAATCAGAGATCCCGTTGCTTGCAGGTGAGCTGGCACGCATCGATTAAGTCTGCTGGCTTTGGAGGAAGGCTGTTCGAGGAGGCTGGTTGTTATCACGAACTCTCACAAATTCAGAGACTTCACCCAAGAGACGTTTACTGCGTGGCCATCACATGACCCCCTTCGGCGAGCGTGGTCCAGGCGGCTTCCCTCACGTCACGTGGGGCAGCTGACATCTGTTCCCCATGCCCTTGTCACCAGGACTCTTCTGCACTCACGAGAGAGCAGCGCAGGGACAGGGAAAGCACCCCCCAAGCACCTTGCCTGGAGGGGGACCCCGGATGGTTACATGTTTGCTGTCTACAGGCCAGAGCTAGTCTCCCCGCCCTACCTGGGCGCCAGGGGGCCTGGAGAAGGCACTGTGCAGCGACAATCTACACGAGGGATGGGGGACACAGCTTCGCGGGACGGCCTCCCTGACACTGTCCCTGTGAGAGTCTGTGTTTCTCTGAGGCAGTGAAGATCCTGGGACGGTTCCCTGAGTGCCACCCTCTCTAAGCGCCCCGTCCTCAGCTACACCCCACGCTGCGGTTCACGGAGCCGTTCATTTCCCAGAAAACGTGAAGTCCTATGAGGACCTGTAGGAAGTCACGGCGTGAGGGGGCCCGCCAGCCACACCACGGACCCCACAGGGATGCTGGCTCTGCAGCCTGTTCTCCACGCCCCGTGCGTCCTGCCATGAAGCTGGTGGAGTCCATGTCCCCTCCAGCTTGAACCCCTGCAGCCCCCTCGCCCTCCTAAGCAGGGGCGACTGACACTCTCCCCCTGGGAGCTGGCTGCACAGTCCGTGAGGCCCAGTGCAAACGTGCCACAGGGTCAGTTCAAAATGCAGGGGGCGCCGTGACAGGCCCCCAGGACACAGATCTCTCCCCTCTCCCACTGGTCATGCTGTTTTCGTTGGCTGTTCACTGTCATCCTAAATGTAGAGAAACTAAAATTTTAAGTTACTGAATTTCACATCCATATTTACATTGTGTGGTGCTGTTTGAAACAGAAACACGAGAGCATTTAACCAGGAATTCCCGCTGGTGTTTAGTGCTCCATCCGCAGAGCCACCGGAAGTTACCCTTGGGAAGGCTGGGAGGACAAGGTGCTCACAGGCATGGAGCTGGGGAGGGAGCGGGCCAGGACCCAGGGTACTTGGCAGGAGAGAGCGGCTGTCCCAGCTCATCCACCCCACCCAGGCCCTGGGGCACCTGCAGTGACAGGAGGCATGTGTGGGCCCTGCCTCAGGTCCCCCTGGCTGCCCTGGCCCCACACAAGGCAGATGTGTGACCCCAGGACCCTCACCCCCCTGGACCAGGGTGGCAGGAGGCCGGCTCTGCTGTGCCCAGTGCTCAGGTCAGCAACGCGGGGACCTCAGCCGCCATCCCCATCTCAGACACCACCTGACTGACCGGGCTCCACTATCCCATTCGACTTCACTTGCAAAACATGACTCAAAGCTAAATCACCAAGAATTTCAACACCTGGAAATCACACCATGACAATGACCCATGTGACCCCAACACATTTAACGTTTAAAAACTTTCAGAAATGCAGCTGGAAGACACAGGGTCCGTGGAGCACTGGGGCCCGGGCCACCGCTCTGGCCATGTGCCCAGGGAGACGGCCCCAACCCACTCCCGTGAGCGCCTCTGCAGGCCGGCTGTCTCCTCCACGGTGCCCGGGCAGACCTGGGCAGGTGAGCAGCCTTGCCCAGCGCCTCGCTCAGAGGAGCAGCCACAGAAGGAAGAGTAGCTCCGCCCCTCGCTCGCATTATGCAGGGATGATGGGAAGACTCGCATCCACACCACCAAGCAGCGCTTTGAAGTCCTGGGTTCTGCCCTGGCCTCCTTCACGCCAGTTGCTCTGGGGCGTCCATCCTCGGCCATTCACCTGCCATTTCCCAACAAAAATGTCCTCCTGGACACCACGCCCATCACGGTGTGCAGGCCCCGCCCTCAGCTCCATGCACATCAGCCAAGCGGGGGGGGGGGGGGGTGTTTCCTCTCGGGGTTTGCCTCTGCTGTGCCCACGGAGCCCGGACTCCGAGGCAGAGAGCAGACCCTCCCTCCGGCGAGAGGAAGAGGAGGGAGTGCATGTCATGGGGTCAGGATGCTTGGTGACCCAGTCACTTCACGTCTCTTCTAAATCGAGGGCCTGCTCTCCCACGGCGGGTCGCCCGTCCCCCTGGACAGCTCTCTACCCACCACCTCTGCCTTTTCCGCAGCCACTCTGCGTCCGGGCCACTGCCCAAGGCACCTAAGCGCCTTCTGCTCCCTCTGTGCTGCTGTCAATGGTGGTGTGGGGGCGAGCCAGCAGGCTGGGCAGTGGACTCCTTAGCCCCGAGAATGAACGACCTGCTTACATATTAACCAGTGAGATCAACCGTCCTTCAGAAACCCGCAGCTAGGAGAAGAGGGTGGTCTCCGTGGAAGAGAGCTGGGTGCCGACAGGGCCTCAGGGTTCATGCGCAGCAGCCTTTCCTTTCACTTTCCAGTCACTTATCTGTCTTGACTAGTTTGAGCCCCGAAGGCATGGATTCTAGGGGGAAGGAGGGAGTCCCCAGGGTGAAGGCTACAGACATTATAGTGGGGGGGGGGTGAAGGTGTCCCCCGGGGCTATGGTCCCACGACCCCCGTGGATGCCTGAAAAGGCTGACAGTACGGAAAACCCTGTGTATATAGTTTTCTCTAGACAAACACTCCTCGGACAGGGTTTAACTTCTCCGTTAGGCACAGCAAGAGATGAACAGCGAGAACTGGTCATAAAACAGGGCAAGCCTAACACTCTACTGTCACCCACGGTGTGTGGCCATGGCATCCTTCAGTGACAGGAGGGTGACCTGGGCACAAGCCTCGACACCAGGACGTGGCTCTGCTAACCCTGGGAGCTGTAGGCGCGGACACGCGGACTGAGGGATGACTCACATCCGGGCGGGGCAGAGCAGGTGGTAGAGCTTCCATCACACTTACGATTATTTCTAGGACTTGCCACTTAATAATTCTGGACTGCAGCTGACCCCAGTGGCAGCGGGGACAAAAGAGGACTCTGGGTGCAGCTTGGAAGGTGGTGCCCACTGAATGCCGCTCGCTAGCTCAGCGACATGCAGCATGAGTGCCCCGTGCCGCTGCCAGGCGGCTGCAAACATCAGAGGGCGGCGGCGTGCGCGTCTCCGCACAACGTCTGGCTCAGATGGCTGCTTAGTGACAGGTCTTCCCTGTGAGTAGGTTCTTCGAACGGTCCCGTCTACACGGAATGTTTCCACTTGTCGTCACTATTTCCGCAAGGAATGTTGTGTGTAGCTTGCCCTTCTAAAGGAAGAACAAATAGTCCCTGGCGTGTGCCCTAAGCAAGGAGAGAACCGTGTCCCGCGGTTCTAAGGTGGAGCTCGCAAATCAGAGCTCCTGCTGGGCTCCTGCTTCCGCCTCCCTGCTCGTTTCAGACGCCCCAAGAGGGCCTCCGTGGTTAGCGGGGCACCCGGACACCCTTCCTCTGTGGACGGGCAGTCATCCACAGCAGAAAGTCTCTTCCATGAGGACGTGCTCGGGCACGTGCCTCGTTCTGGGCAGGAGCTGAATCCTATCACATAAAAATGCCTGGGAATTTGGGGGGCGGAGGTAGCATAGCAGGCAGAGTGGGATCGGAGACAAGAAGATGAGAGAGTCAACACTGAAGGAGGTCAGATGGATAGCAAGAAACATGCAAAGGTAGGAACTTGGGAACAAACCTCTGAGCAGTGATGATTCACCGTCTCTTGTTTTGTCTCCACAAATAGAATCACTCTGCGACTATCTCAGTGCGGGATGCTATCACCAATTAGCCTGGGTGGCCACAGCCTGGGTGGCCACAGCCAAAACACTTCTTCCTCGTCGTGCTGGAGGCTGCACCCCCAGGATCAAGGTGCTAGCGGGTCTGTTCTTGGAGGGTCCTTGTCCTGGCTATGTCCTCACAAGGCTTTGCCCTGGTGCACACATGCATAGGGGAAGCCAACTCTCCCAGCCTCGTCTCATGAGGGCACTAATCCCACCACAGGGGCTGCATCCCTGTGACCTCGTCATCTCCGAAGGGCCC
>PVJC01017748.1:0-32147 GCA_004026665.1 Murina feae
GAGGGACCCCACCTGCCGGAGGGACCCTGCTCACTCCACAGATGCCAGGGAGGGACCTTGGGAGGTTGGCTCCGGGGCGTGTCCTGCCCCACTAGCCACCTTCCAATTAATTTCCTTTTAATGTGCACAAATCCATGCACTGGCTCACTAGTAAGTACATAATTTCAGGCCAGAAAATTGTTTTAAATTAAAAGGTAGCTTAAGGAATTCAGTTTATTCACAGAAAAAGAAAAAAACACCACCAGAATATCTCTCCACTGTCCACCACCAGGAAAAATTAAATCCCTTTTCCTTTTTCTTCAAGTATTTTGTGAATATTTCTGTTATATCACATGGCTTCATTATGATTCCTGTTAATGTTTACCTAGCAGCTAGACCACAGTTCTTAAAGGCACAAAGCCTAGAACACAGTAAGCATTCTAAGGGTATTTATTCATACTGACCGGTTTGGCTCAGTGGATAGAGCGTTGGCCTATAGAATGAAGGGGCCCAGGTTCGATTCTGGTCAAGGGCATGAACCTTGGTTGCGGGTACATCCCCAGTAGGAGGTGTGAGGAGATAGCTGATCGATGTTTCTCTCTCATCAGTGTTTCTAACTCTCTATCCTTCCCCCTTCTTCTCTATAAAAATCAATAAAATATATATTTTAAAAAAGAGTATTCGTTTGTACATAAGGAAGTCAAATAGAAAGAGAAAGTTCTCTCTCTAGAGAAAATTGATTATCTTATTTGCAAACTGGCATAACACAATGAACCCTGAAGGGAGATCCCAGAGATGTGACTAAAGTTATAAAAACATACTAATACCACTGGCACACAGCAATGACTTGCAAATTTAAACTTAAGCTGAAAGAATTAGTCAACACCATTGTTCTGGAAAACAATCTCAGCTAAGAAGTTGTTTTTTAGCCAAGTTGTGTTTTAAACACTGATAGTGGCATTGATTTATGCATACTTTAAATGAAAACGTAATTTCCAGATGCAAAGTAGAGTGCGAATCATCAAAAGGTAGGGAAATAGCCAGTGGCAAATGAGATCCTCTGTGTTCATTTATCCAGGTGATTTATTGATGAGTCATGGATCTGTGATTTGAAGTTTGAAAACTGAGCCACCAGTTCCCTGAATCCAGGAAAACAACATGTCCTAATTTATTTCCCTGACAAAATTTGGCTACAGTTCAGCAATGCAGTAAAAATATGTGCCATAAAAATGTCTTTATGGATTTTTCTCATTATATTGACAAATGAGGAATGAAATCGTTATGAGGCAGAATTACAAAAAACTTTTATCCTTTCTAATCATATATATCCTATGAAGCAAAGAACATAAAAAAAGTGAAAGGAATTAAAATTATAATCGTTTCTTACACTACCAAATTCAGAGAATATAAGTATATATAGTGTTATGTTAGCTATTATTTTAACTCCTTGGTGGTATCAAAAGTTATTCGAAAGTTAAATTTATTCAATAATCCAATGATAATTTTTTATCTTAAGGATACAATTTTATTTACCGTTAGTAGTGATTAGAGTTATGAAGCTGGACAAAGCTTTGTGGATGAAATTGTGACAGCACTGGCAATTATAAAGCAGGATCAGCCTGGCCAGTATGGTTCAGTGGATTGAGCATCATCCCATGCATCATGAGGTCACTGGTTCAATTCCTGGCCAGGGCACACGCCCAAGTTTCAGGCTTGATCCCCAGTATGGGGCCTGCAGGAGGCAGCCAATCGATGTTTCTCTCTCATCAATGTTTCTATCTCTCTCTCCCTTCCTCTGTCTCTAAAAATCAATAAAAACATATATTATTTCTTTTTTAAAAAATATATATTTTATTGATTTTTTACAGAGAGGAAGGGAGAGGGATAGAGAGTTAGAAACATCGATGAGAGAGAAACATCGATCAGTTGCCTCCTGCACACCCCCTACTGGGGATGTGCCTGCAACCAAGGTACATGCCCTTGACCGGAATCAAACCTGGGACCCCTGAGTCTGCAGACCAACGCTCCATCCACTGAGCCAAACCGGTCAGGGCTGTTATTTCTTTTTAAAAAGGCAGAATCAAGGAAGAAACTGGAAACCCAGAATATCACTGCTTGCTGGTGCTCATTTTCTAGTCTTCAAGATGAAAGAAATAGAAACAGTCTGGGGGCAAAATCTGAGCATGTTTTATAACTGTATCATCAAGCAGGCTCATCTATATTATTTTTAAAAATTAGTATTACTTTTGTTAATCCTCACCCGAGCGTATTTTTCCATTGATTTTGAGAGAGTGTGGAAGGGAGGGGGAGACACACGCAGAGAGAAACATCAATATGAGAAGAGACACACTGATTGGTTGCTTCCTGCACGTGCCCCAACCAGGGCAGGGGATCAAGCTTGCAACCGAGGTCTGCGCCCCTGACAGGAACTGGAGCAGGGACCCTTCAGTCCACTGGCTGACACTCTGGCTCATCCACACTATTTACTCACCGTGGTTGGCAGCCTCTGAGACGCTCCCCACAACCACCCCTACCCTGGAATTCATACCCTGGTGGAACTCCCTCCCAAGTTTCAGGGTTGGTTTGTGTGACTAACAGAATAAGGTATAAAAGGCATTGCAGCGCCTGCCTCAGTGGCTCTCTCTCCCCCTGTCACTTGGCTTTGAGGAAACCAGCTCCTGCGCTGTGAGAAACCCTACAGAGAGGCTCACGGGACAAGGAACTGAAGGGTCTGCCACGCTGCTCCCAGACTCCTGCGCCTCAGAAACGGAGTGAGATGCAAATGTTCGTGGTTTTACATTGCCAGTTTGGGGGTGATCTGTTACCCAGCAATAGACGACTCACACACCCACTGTGCTCCTGGCTAAGTTTGAGAAACTGACCTCTGCCTCCTCCATAAAGGAGGGACTAATGTGTTTATACTATTCTCCTCTGTTCCAGAATGAATTTATGACTACTTTCAGGGATGTATTAGATGCATACATTACTAGAGGATAGAAAAACAAGAGAAAGTGGGGAAGAGGCTAAACAATAATATATACTATACAATCATATAACTGGGTCACAATTCTGGCTCTAAAACTTTTAGTAAATCCTCCAATCTCTTCCCTCCTGACCCCGACACAGTTCAGAGTCCAAAATTTAAAAAAAAAAAAAAATCCAGCTACTTAAAAGACACATCATTATCCCTGGGACTAACATGGGTGAGAATTTCCTTGGGCACTGCCTTCAGACAGACACACGTGGAGTGCACGTGGCCGCCTTCACATACAGATACATACACAGTGGCTCCCATCACGCAGGCTGTAACAGGCTCTCACAACAGGGCCTGCTGTTACTACCCAACAGGGCAGGTTTTACCAGTGCTACAGCTCACCTCTACGAACCGGCCCTTCACAGGCTACTCTTGAGTTTTCTTCATCGTAAATATTAAAAACAGCCGATTTTCAGCCATAAATGGAATGGAAACAGTTTTGGAAAATCCTGGATACTTCAATTATTTTCCTATATTCCTTCCATCTCAACAAGAACCAACGTTGGGCCCTGGCCAGTTTGGCTCAGTGGATAGAGTGTCGGCCTTCGGACTGAAGGGTCCTGGGTTCGATTCTGATCAAGGGCATGTACCTATGGTGCAGGCACGTCACCAGTAGGGGGTGTGTAGGAGGCAGCTGATCGATGTTTCTCTCAGATGTTTCTCTTTCATCGATGTTTCTAATTTTCTATCCCTCTCCCTTCTCTCTGTAAAAAATCAATAAAATATATTTTTAAAAAAAGAACCAACGTTGGTGGACATAAATGTCCATTCTAATGGTCGCCCATACACAAAGCTTTGAGCCTCTTTTGTTGTTGCTGTTAATCCTCATTGGAAGATTTTTTTCCCCCACTGATTTTTTAAGGGAGGGAGGGAGGGAGGAGATAAATAGTGGAAAACACCAACGTAAGAAAGACACATTGACTGGTTACCTCCTGCATGCATCCTAATGGGAGGATCAAACCTCTGCCAACAGCCAGAACCCAGCCCGCTGAGACCATGTCGGACTGACCTCCGGAATGGTAAGGTATGTATGCTGTTCGAAGCCATTAAATTTGTGTTATTGTTACAGTAGCCATAGGAGACTCATTTAAGTGCTAACGCTTGGTACTATTTGCCAGACATCATTTGACATTTTCACTTAACTATCATTAATCCTTACAACTTTTAAAAAGTTGAAGCTATTGGGTAATTCTAGAAAGATTACCTGAATTGGAGTCAGGTCTCTCTGACTCCAATTTATACTCATTTCACAAAACCATGCCTCAAGAAGGGATAAAATCACAACCCAGAAACTGTGCTGAGTAAAACTCTAAATATTCTGATTCGTCTTCCAGTTCCCACTGTTCCTAGCAGAAACTGGATACATAATAGCTGTTAAATTCCTTTTATCTCCCTGTCTTCTCTCTCCTTGAACTTTTCTCTCCTACTGATACTGCTTATAAACAAGACATTTTAGACTGAATATCTCTTAGCTTTAAACAGATTAAACTGTTTCACATAGAATCAACTAGAGTTTATTACTAGATATAAATTGACTTCATTAGGTATTCAGCTACAGATACTCATAATATTTGGCTTTTAAGGAAAATAACCTTTTGTAGCCACAATTGGTTTTCCCGAAAAAACGTAACCAACCAAACCATGCTGCACTCTGACAAGAGTAGTCATTAATGGTTATACACTGAGATGTGCAAAATTGATTGCTGGTCACACATGCAATAAACATAGGTAGAAATTCTGTGATTCTAAGGATATAGTTTGCCTTCAAATCCATGATGAAAACGTGAAACTTTCTTTAGTTCTTTATTCCAAAGCATTCACTTGTTGCAACATGCGCCTTTTCATGTGAAGTAAGTTTGTTCATGTACTCTTGGGCACCTAATGCATGACAGGTGGGATGTTACAGGTGGAGACGGCAGTCACTGTAACACAGTACCTTGGAGTGCTGGGATAACGGTTCTTCTACTTTCTACCGATGTGACCCTCAGGCAAATTACCCCAATGGAGACTCAGTTTCCTCTCCTGTGAAATGGATAGAAGAGTAAGACCTATGTCAGGAGTTTTATGAGGATATGGAGGTCTGGTGCATGGCAATTGTGCACTGGCGGGGGCGTGGCCTGCAGGGATCAGCTTGCAGCGGGAGCACCGCTCATCCCGGTCATCCTGGTCGGCCGAGCAGCTGTGGACCCGCCCTCTGAGCAGCTGCTCCCTGGTCCAGCATCTTCCATGGAGCCAGAGCACTCGCCTCTCCAGGGACACGGTCAGGGCCAGGCCCAGGGACAATAGCACTGAGGGGCAGCGGAGTAGGTCTCTGTCCAGTGGCAGCCACAAACCCACCTCCCAGCCTCTGGGGTCAGCTCTGTGAGCCTGGCGGCAGTGGCCTACAGGCATCCGGAGGAAGCAGCAGGGAACAAGGAGAAGCAGCCTAGGTGAGGAGGCAAGGATCGCAGCCCGGGTTCCTGCCCATTGGCCCAGGGTTCGAAACTGGAGCAGCTGCTCATCCCAGTCAGCTGATTGGTGCTCCCACTATGGTAGTGCACTGACCACTAAGGGACAGCGCCTGCGTTGAACGTCTCCCCCCTGGAGGTCAGTGTGCGTCATAGTGACTGGTTGACCGATCGTTCTGCTCTTCAGTTACTGGGCTTTTATTAGATAGGATAGGATACTATGGCAATGCATTTAGAACAGGGGTGGTATAAAGTAAGCTCTCGCTGTTAGTTTTCATTATATGCCAGGTGTTGGGGGAAAGCCCCAAAGTCTAAATTCAGAACCAATTCTGCAGAACAGACACGCAGCCTTATTCAAACTCGTAAGAACATTCATAGGAGAAACTTACATACACAGGCAAAAGCAGCTGCTCGCAGTGGGGGCCGGCCAGGAAGAACCCACACCCCTCCCAGGAAAGGACCCCTTGTTACAGGGGGTTAATGGCACCGCTGTATGGAGGGGAGTCACGTAGACCACCAGAAAGAACAATGCGTTCCTAAGTTAACAGGTAAGGCCAGGCTTTCATCACCCTCTGTACATTCACTAACCTCCTTCCTGGGAGCCTGACGCTGATTTTTGGGTGGCATTCTGGCTTTCTGGGTAGTCAGCTAAGCCTGAGGCCACAGAGAACGAAACAGAGTCCAACATTTCCCAGAGGCCTTTGCTGCAGGAGCCATATTGCATCTGAAGTGAGTTCCCCTGCACCAGCTCGTGGGCTTCTGTCAGTGCACGAGAAACAAGGTCCCTGCTCTTGAGAAACCTATGCTCTAGCAGTTAAAGTGACAGGTGAGCAAAGCATTTCGGTTTTTGAAGCATGTTCAAAGCAGCAGCTATTTTTGAATCAGAGCATAGGGGTTCTTGCTGAGGAATGCAGAATGGTATAACCTGATTTAGAGGCGCCCGTGACCCGGGACTTACTGTAAAAAGTGATCTAGACCTACCCCAATGTCTCAGTTCCTCTGAAGTCCTCTGCATTCCGGGGAATCTACAGAGCTGCACTGAAAGAAAAATTAATCCTGCCAGACTGCTCTTTGGCTAGACAACACCACCACTGCCCCCCTCACCTGCCCCACCATCATGTCCTCTTTAGTAGTCAGGAACCCCCACTAACAGGGATTCTGGAAAGATGTGCCCTTCTCAGGTTAAGATAGGCTAGTAAGCCAGGGTAAGTGGAATGGGGAAACTGAGACAGAGACTTAACCCGCCAAGCAGTCTGCAGCCGTCTAGTAAATAGCAGAATCCTATCTTCCCTAACCAGGGACACTTCAGAGTAAATGGTCTGCACTGCTTCCCAACCAGAGGGTAAACAGCCTACACCTCCCTACTCAGGGAGACAGATGCAGAAATCCAACTCACGCCATTTGCCAACCACGCCCAACGACAGAGGAAGTTAAGAGAATAAACCTCGTTTTGGTCCATCAGCATAAAGCTGATGAATATTCTACTGAGGTAAGACCTCCCCTAAGACCTCTCTGTCCAGCCTTTCAAACCCCTCAAAACAAAGGTCCCAGCAAGCGCTCTCCCTATCAGCAGCACACCTGGGCACCGCCTGCAGCCAGGACAGCAATGGGCAATGGCAGGTCATCCCAGGCAACCCCCCCTGAGCCTGTCTCCAAGGCCCCCTTCTCTCTAACTCCTTAGTGAGCCCCGGCAGTCCAGCCCTGGCTCATTTCCCCAGCCCTTCTTTGTGTCACTGTCCCCAGCTTTAACGAACGTCCTCTAAAACAACGGTCGCCAACCTTTCGGACCTCACGGACCACCAGTTGGCGACCGCTGCTCTAAAATTCTCCTGGACTCGTCTCGTGAAATTTTTCCTGCACAAAGTCGAGAACCCACACACTACCCTAGGCAGACCCGCTCAGGTCCAGGTCCCCTTTCCAGTAACAAGGTCCAGAGACCTGCTGCAGTCCTTAACATGCGCTTTGTCTTATGGATTCTGATGAGAAAAAATTACTTTTAAAATATGACGAGGTAAACATGAAAGCCCTTACAACAGCCTCTGGCCCACTAGAGATGAGCCAGAATACCTGCTGTTTCTTTCTTATAGATGATTTGCCATTGTCAGTGCATAGCTCTAAATAACTTAGCTTCAAATAAGCAACTCGCAACACTGGGATGGTTAATAGAACAGGTACCTATCGCTTATGTACTTCATAACTCCGTGCTGATTTCCTATCCAAGACCTGGAGGGCAGTAGGCACTAAAGAGGAGTGTGGTAGGCCAGCCTCTCTTCTCTTGCTGATTTCGGCAAAGGCCACAGTAAGTCACTAACCAGCAGACCAACGCACCTCAAACCCTCATGCAGGTCTTCTTTAAGCCTCCTGGCTGGTGCCACTGACACTTTGCTGGGCCACCTCCAGGTTGTCACAGCTGACCTCCAGCACCCCCAAGGGTGTTATCACTCCCGCGCAGGAACACAGGGCCAAACTGGCTGCGCACTTGCTCACTTCCAGGTTTACCCTAGGGCAGGAAAATGACTGTTAGGCGTCATTCTGGAACTGTCTTTGCATGTTTGTCATCACAGAAAGCACGTGTGCAGACGAAACAGGTCCTTTTACTGGTACACAGTGCCTTCTTGGGACCGTGCTATTTTTGAAGCCCCCTCCTCTCTCCTTGCCTGCCCTTCTCTACAAAACTCCTGGGTTGTTTCAGGGCTACTTCCCTGCACCTTCCAATGCTGAAGTGTCAACAGGTGTTCTGGTGGCTAAAACAGCCTGGGGTCAGAGCACCAGACCCAAGGACCTGCCACAGCCCCGGCCAGATGGCCATGTGTCGGTGACAAACAGCACTTGTACAGCAAGCCTATTGGGTGGCCAAACAGAGCTCCATCTAGAGACAGGAAGAAAGCCAGGCCAGAGAGGAGACCAGGCAGAGACGCCCAAGAATCAAGTCCCCACCCCCCACCCCTCCAGTAATATAAGCAGTTACCACCTCTGCAGGACTGGGACTTTATTCATAATATACAGATCACAAAAATCAAACCACCCTGCTGCTAAAGGACAAAACTTACACATCTAAACGAGTATTTCAAAGCTATTACTTTGGCGAACCTTTCTTCTGATTCCAGAAATATCTTGGACTTGCCTTCAATACACATGACAAGTTCTTGTGACTATATTTAGCGGTGGCAAATACCAATTATTTGCAAGTGGGTGTCTTTTTTAAGAAACAGGTCATTCAGAACTAAGACTCATAAGATGAGGGAATCAATACTATTTTGGTGTAAAAACCAAGGTGCTGGTTATAGCAGACCAAGTTGGAGTTTCCTGGGCAGACTCAAAAAACAATTTGAAAAGGTAATTTCCAAAGTGCTCGGAATAATGGCAATGCTGGTGTCGAGTAAGGGATATGCTTCCGAGCTGACAAGTCTGAAGAGATCACTGATGTGGCTACCCAGCGGGCCTCCATATCCACGCGCTTCATGTTCGCGGTCAACCACTGACTGGAAACAGTATTTTCGATCTGCGGTTGGGAATCTGTGGGTGCAGAGGGCCGACTGGACACATCATCCTGTGCCATTTTAGATAAGGGACTTGAGCATCTGAGGGTCTTGGTGTCAGTGGTGGAGGGGGTTTCTGGAACCAATCTGACAATAATGAGGGATGACATTCTGGAGTCTCATTACTCTAGCTTCACAATCATTAGGAAAAAGGTTATAGAAACTCATTTCCGACTCTCAGGCAGAAACTTTCAAAATAAAAATGAATTCTTAACTTCAGTTAACTGGTCTCCCAAGTCTTCAGAGTAGGGGCTAAGAAGCAGTGACACTCCTTACGTAAGACTTTTTAGTTTATTAATACATAATCTAACTGTATTATGAGTGTCTACTAATACGTAATGTAACTTTTAAAGCAAGCCTCTTGGGTGGCCATATTACACTTGGGAGTCTGGATCTCCGAATCTCTAGGGAGTCAGTCCTTAATCTAATAGACGTACTGACCAGGAGACATGTCTATAATATTAATAATAGCCCTACTTACATAGCCCTTACTACTACCTGCTTTGAATGTTCTTAGCATGATATACAAGCTTTCTAATAACTGCCTATTTTGACAACTTTTACTTTACTTATATTACGTTTTTATTCCTATCTTCCCTATGAGAGAACTGAACTGGGAAGATGCTGCCTAAGACCAAACAGTAAACTACACAGCCGGGACCGGAGCCGTGGCAGTCTGGCTTCAGCTATGCTCTGACAATATGCTACACCACTCCATATGCCTCTGTGAGACAAGAGAACACCCGATACAAATCAAATAACGAGGATAAAAGACAACGGGGAGCTCATTTAAGAAGCGGAAAGGAGGGGGAAGTGAGGCAGGCAGATGGACCCGTGTAAACCAGGATGAAAGCCACACAGAGCAGCCACCAGAGTTCCGTGGCACCCTGGGGACTGGCAAAATGGCTTTGCCCTTATTTATTTAGAGAAGAGAGGAGGCAGCTGGAAAGATCTGGGGGGTTATGAAGAACCAGTTTCTGGCACTGTTCTCTGTATATGAAGTTCTTCCTTTTTTTTTTTTTTTTTTACATAAAAATCAGATAATGCAAGATTCACAAAAATTAAACTCCAGCCTGGCGGTGCGGCTCGGTGGCTGAGCCTGGATCCATGAGGTCACCGGCTGGATTTCTAATCCGGACCCTGCGCGTTAGATCCCCCGGCAGGGGGCGCGCAGGAGGCAGCCGAGGGCGCTGAAGTTTCAGGTTTCGCTCTCATCTATGTTTCTCTCTCTCTCCTTCTCCCTGAAACACACACACACACACAACATTTAAAATAAATAAAACTCCATGATACGGTTAACAGGTCAGCTTATATCCAGCGCACATCACTCTGTGAGCTTTACTGGCTGGTAAACACAGGAAGGCTCAGTAAGGCAAGGTTAACTCGCCAACACGAGGCAGGGGAAGCGCGATGACCCCCCCGGCCCCCCCCCCCGCCCCGCTCCCCGCCATCTCCAAGGCGCGTGCAGAGCTCACCGCCAAGTCCGCGGTTCCCGCAAGAGCGGGTGTGTGGAGGGTGCACGAGCCCTGGAGATGCCTTCCCTCGAACCACGAGATGCCAATGCCACCCCAGACCTCGCCCCGGCTCCCACAGCGGAAATGACCCGGATGAAGGTCCTCGGACTCCAAGGTGGGGGGGGGGTGGTGGTTTTCTTCCCCCTGCGGCGCCCGATCCCGCCCTCCCCCTGGAGACCGTGCAGCACACGCCACCCGACGCTCCTGTCAAAGCCCTCGGCCTTCGGGAAGCGCGGGCACACACCCTTCCTTCTTCACACCCGGGACGCTCCCTGGGGCCCGGCAGGTGTGCATGAGACTTTATCCGAGTTAACGCTCCTAAAGTCTGCAAAGCCGCACGTGCACGAGGCGACCGACAGGATGCGGCCGCAGGAGCTGTTGCTGGGGAGGCGGGGAGCCGCCCCCAGCCGTCCGTCCAGCCAAGCCTCAGCCCGCCCGCCAGGCAAGGAGCGGCGCGGCGGCCACACCTCCGGCCGGTCCCCCGCGGAGGTGCCAGCGATTCGCGGAAGCGCGCCCGGCGGGGAGCAGCAGCGCCCGGGCCCCGCGCGCGTCGGGGTGCTGGGGCGGCGCCCAGTCCTCCCTCCTCCGGAGCACCACCGCCCACCTGCTCGCCGCCAACCGCTGGGTCACCGTCGCCCAGCGCTGCGGGTCGCGGGTCCCCCCCGGCGGCGCTGCCCTGGGCGCGGTCACGTGAGGCGGCCCGCAGGCCAATGGGCCGCGGTGCCAAATGGAAGAGATCGTCTGACCCCCGTGACGTCACAAAGCGGGCGGGCGCGCGCCGCTTCCCCGACCCCCTCCCATTCGCCCGCTCGCCTCCTCCCGCCGCGGCGCAGCCAATCGCGAGGCGGGAGGAGCCCCCGAACGCGCGGGCGGGGCGGGGCGGGGCGGGGTGGGGCGGGGGGCGGGCGGCGGGCGGCAGGGCGGGGGCGCGGAGTGGGCGAGGACCCGCGCGCCCGCAGCTGCACCGGGCTTTGTGGAGGGAGCGTCGGGCGGTCCGCGCGGCCGCCGCCTCCTCATCGGGAAGGAGCGGCCCCTGCCTGCCGTGCCCGGTTCGTATTCCCCGCTCCAGCCCCGCGCCACCTCCATGGAGTCCTCCACCCGCGCCGAGTGGTGAAGGGGGAGCCGGCGCGTGGGGCGCGGCGATCGAGAGCGTGGGAGGACGGGCGGCGGGAGCGGGGGGTTGGAGCGGGGGGGGACAGGCCCCGAGCGCAGGTGTGCGCGGCCCTGGGGGCGGCGCGGAGGACGCACGGGCGCGGGGCGGGGGCGGTCGGCGCCGGGGACGCCGTGGGGACCCGCGGAAGCGTGAACTGCTGGGAGGTGCGGCGCGGGCGGGGCGTCGTCCGTGCCAGAGGGTCCCCCCCCCCCCGCTCACCCACCCAGGGGTCCGGGTGACTCCACGAGGAGCCCGCCGCTGGCCGCCCCGGGTCTGAACTGAAGCCGCGGCCGGGTGGGCCCGGGCGGGCCACGGGCGGGCCACGGGCGGAGGACACTGCGTGCCGCGCCCGCGGGCTCGGCGCCCGGGCTGGATGGAGGGGCTGGTCCCGTAGCGCGCCTCCGCTGGCGCCTGGGCCCCGCCGCCTGGGGCTGTGGCTCTGCCTTTCCCGCGGGCTAGGTTGGTTGGTCTGGTTTCCTCCTTCCCCACCCCTTTCTCCTTCCGTCCTCCCCCCGCCTTCCCTTCCCTTGGCGAGCCCGGCCCCGCTCACCCGGCGCGATCGAGCCCTGCCCCTCCCCCGCCCCCCGCGCCCCCCTCCCGCGCCCGCCGCCGCCTCTAATGAGCATCTCTGCTTTGCTTTCAATGGGCCGGTGCTGCTGCCGCCGCTGCTGCTCTCCGCGCGGGTTGTGGATGTTGTCGGCTCCGTGTTGTGATGACAGGAGAATGTGTGTGTGCCCCGGGCCCAGGCGCATTGGTAGGTATTCCCGGGGAGACCTGCGTGGGGGAGCCGGCCAGGAGGGCGCCCGCTTCTGTGTGCGGATGGCGCCTAGGTGGGTCCTGGTGAACTCGGGGGGGAGAGAGCGAAGGGGACAAAGGCTCCCTGGACCCGGGATGGCTTTGCTGCCTCGGGGAGCGCAGGTGTCGGGGAGGGACGAAGGAAACTCAGCACGCAAGTGCTGGCTTGGAGCTTCGCGTCTTCCTAAGGGAGCCGGCAGGTTTCTTCTTCCTTCGTGTAACCCGTTGAGGAGTGGGAGCTGCGAAATGGCCAGGCGTTTTGTTTTTTTTGTTTTTTTTTTTTGAGAAAACGCTGAAAAGTCGCCGTCGTTAATGCGGGGCGTTCCGTGCAATGGGATTACATAAACGGAGGTTCTGACACGTTTATAATAACTAGTACAGCATCTTTCCCTCCTTTCGCAGCCAAGCTGGGGAGCTCCAGAGTCGGTGCAGGGACAGCATTTTCTGATTAATTTGTCCTGCGGGTTTATTGATGAAGTGGAATCGTTTCTCTGGCACAGACTCTGCTGAGCACATCAGTAAGATGGGTCTCTTTCCAGTTTCGGGTTGCAGCGCATCTTTCCTCATTAGTCATTGGCAAAATCCACGGAGGACGAAGATGCTGCATATAACGTAACAGGGCTCGGTCTGGATCACGGGATGGGAACTCTTCAGTACAAACACGGTCACGAATAATTGGAAAATTGGACACGGCTCCCGTTTACCCAAAACTGGATGTGTTGCTGTTCTTTGCCTATCAAGAGTTTTCATTTATTTGTCTAGTTCTTCAACGAACGTTGTTTTCATGGGCTTTTTGTTGTTGAATTAACTAATACAGTATTTGGAAAGATGCTCAGTGTTTGCTCACTTAAGGTTTCTGAAAACAGTTGAAAGTACTTTGACTTCTAAGGGTATCTGATCTGATGGAGAGAGTATATCTCTTGTACTGATGTTGGTAGGACACTAATCAATCAGCAGCAGGTTTGCGTGAATTTCCTCTTTACTAAGAATGTGTCTTTGGAGGGCATGCTGGGAGTTGGGGGACTGAGATGCAATCTCAGTTCCTATGCTAAAGTGGATAAGAGAAAAATGCAGTTGGTAAAATTCACCCGGCTTTTTTGTTTTCAAGGAACCTTTGGTTTGAAGGAAAAATGTAGTATATTATTTGGACATTTCAGTGCCTGCTGTTGGAATGTACGGTATTAGTCCAAGCATTTCCTGCATGACTCATTAGTTCTTGTGCCACAATATTTCTTTCATTTTGCAATCAACTACAAAATCATAAAATTTTTCAAAACAAAGCAATTTAAAGAAAGTACAGGTTTCCTGGACTTATTTCCTTGATTAGACATACAGGGTGGGAGCAAAAGTAGATTTACAGTTGTGAATATGTGAGTTTATTCTTGTATTATTATTTACAAATTATTGTATTTCCCATACAAACTATTGTAAACTTACTTTTGCCCCACCCTGTATGTCTAATCCTGTTATATATCTATCAAATGCCCTTTACCAAACACACACACACTACTTTGATTCAATCTACATTTCATCAGAAACATACTTTTTTTTCTTCTCTGTAGGATTATTAAGTTTTAAAAGTAAGCACAAATACAAACTTATATAAAGTTATGGAGAAACTTTTCATTGAGATTGGCATCTGTTTACATTTAAAAAAAATATGTATATGTATTTTGATTTCAGAAAGGTAGGGAGAAGGAAAGAGAGGAACATCAATGATAAGAGATAATATGGGCTGCTTTCTACATGCCCCACACGGGGGAGCCCATAACCGGGGCTTGTGCCCTGACTGGGAATTGAACCGGGACCTCCTGGTTCATAGGTGGATGCTCAACCATGATTACATTTTTAATACTAGAAGATCTTTATTCAGAGCATGAAATTAATTAATATGCTTTCGGAGTTCAGATAACAAGAGATTTGGTTTATCTTTAGAAACCAGTGTCATGTGACCCAATATTTGAGCATATCTCTGGCTCAGTCATATATACTTAATTTGGATGCCTTTCAGATATTCCGTTTGAAATACTGTTATTTAAGTGGTTAGTCTTGAATGCTCTTCTGGAATTTCTATTTTTTATTACTGCATTTCAGAATATTTTTTAGTTACTGATCTTATTTTCAAAATTCTAATCATTACCTTTTATTGCTTAATCCTGCCTTCAAATTTGTAAACAAATCCCTTCTTAAATAGTGCAGTTGAAATAATGGTACTTTCTGTCACTTGCAAAGGGGGTTGTGTACGACTGACTGATGCCATGTTTATTACAGAAGCAAACCGATCAGTTATTCAGTGTTTGGTTTTTCTCTGCTCCCCCACTTACCACTTTTTCTCTAATTACTCTTCAAAAGAAGGTACTCAAAAATAATGTAATATTTAGCTAACACTCTGATATCTGTAAATTTTTTGCTTCATCAGTTTAACTTTCGGAAGGAGTAGCTGATAAAAGATTCAGTTGATTTTATTTTCCTTATTTCCTTTTTTTTTAAAAATATATTTTATTGATTTTTTTTCTTTTTTACAGAGAGGAAGGGAGAGGGATAGAGAGTTAGAAACATCGATGAGAGAGAAACATTGATCAGCTGCCTCTTGCATGCTTCCTTACTGGGGATGTGCCAGCAACCAAGGTTACATGCCCTTGACCAGAATCGAACCTGGGACCCTTCAGTCCACAGGCCGACGCTCTATCCACTGAGCTAAACCGGTTAGGGTGTCCTTATTTCTTTTTGTTTACTGTATTTATTTCCTTGTAAAAAGTATTTGTAAAACCTATTTCTTTATAGGCCAAATGAATACTCTGAGGCAATACCTTAAGAATTTAGGAGAAATATTATCGAGGAAGAATAAAAATTTTTTTTCTTGCATAAGTTATCTGGGTTACTGGTGAACATTCATTAAATTTTCTAGATAAATGCCCAACAAAATCTTTCCAGAGTCATATACTGAGTGATATGATTTAGATTATAATTCTGTACCTTTTTTGTCTAAACCGTAGACTATTTAGGTGTTATCCCACTATTCTTTATTGCTTCCCAAAACCAAATACATACTTTTGTTTTTTAATATAAAATATTTTTCTAGTGGTGAATTCTACTTGGGATCTTTAATTGATGAAAATGAAATTTTTATAGCTTTCCCTTATGGCTGATAAACAGAAGAAAGTGCTACCAAGTAAATTCCAGAACTGAGACTGTTAATATTACTAACAGTTTTTGAGCTACTAAAATACTTGAACTTTTTTTATGAAGGATGGAGTAAAATTAATGAATAAGTGAAATTTGCATTTGATTTCAAAGCTCCACGTCAGCAAACAGTGATAAAGACATAGATTCCTAGAAGAGGCCTTAGATAATATAATCTCTGTTCAATGTGTTCAATTACATCTTAGGAAAGTGAGGCCGGAAGAGGTGAGCCAGCTTTTGCAGGATTAATTTGGCAAGTTGGGGGAAGACCTATATCCCTAAACTCACCAAATGGAGGCAGTGGTCTAGAAAGCATCGTTTGCAAGACCACTCACTAGGGTGTAGGAAGGGAGTACTGGCATTTCTATTTGTTATGTAAATTTTTTGTATATGTTATAACGAACATTATATTAATATATGTGTAACTTGAAAGTAGTGTATGAATATACTTATGTGGGGGATGCATCCTAACACTTTTTTGGTAGTAGCCACGTATAATCAAATGCTGACAGTTAACCACCGATCTAGAAATAGGATGTTCATAAATGGGATAAGTCCCTGAGCAATATGGAAGATCCAAAGCCTTTTTTAAAGGTAGAGAGAGAGAAGGGTGATTGGCCTGATAGACTTGGCATTGCATAATGTTACATAACACTCATCTCCTCGGCTCTCCCCAGCTAACTCTATTATACATGGTGCACAGTTTGTGCTGTACAAAGAAATACGATGAAAAGAGAAAAGTAAAGCTGGCCATGCAATCCTGGCTCCATAAATGATTGGGAATTTGCTCAGCAGAATATACCCTGTAGAAATAGTACATGATGTGGGTATAAAATACAGTGTCTCCTAGCAAAGATAGACTAAATGATCTGAAGTATAACTTTTTCTTTGTGTGTACCTGTGTAATTGTGTTACAGGTATCCCAGTCAGAAGTTCCAGCCTGCCGCTGTTCTCTGATGCCATGCCAGCACCAACTCAACTGTTTTTCCCTCTGATTCGTAACTGTGAACTGAGCAGAATCTATGGCACTGCATGTTACTGCCACCACAGACATCTCTGCTGCTCCCCTTCTTACATTCCTCAGAGCCACCTGAGGTATGGACCCCATCCGGCGTATGCTACCTTTTGCAGGCCAAAGGAGAACTGGTGGCAATACACCCAAGGAAGGAGATACGCTTCCACACCACAGAAGTTTTACCTCACACCTCCACAAGTCAACAGCATCCTGAAAGCTAATGAGTACAGTTTCAAAGTGCCAGAGTTTGATGGCAAAAATGTCAGTTCTGTCCTTGGATTTGACAGCAATCAGCTACCTGCAAATGCACCCATTGAGGACCGGAGAAGTGCAGCAACCTGCTTGCAGACCAGAGGGATGCTTTTGGGGGTTTTTGATGGCCATGCAGGCTGTGCTTGCTCCCAAGCAGTCAGTGAAAGACTCTTTTATTATATTGCTGTCTCTCTGTTACCCCACGAGACTTTGCTCGAGATTGAAAATGCAGTGGAGAGTGGCCGGGCACTGCTACCCATTCTGCAATGGCACAAGCATCCCAACGATTACTTCAGTAAGGAGGCATCCAAATTGTACTTCAACAGCTTGAGGACTTACTGGCAAGAACTCATAGACCTCAACACTGGGGAGTCAGAGGATATTGATGTGAAGGAGGCTTTAATTAATGCTTTCAAGAGACTCGATAATGACATCTCCTTGGAGGCCCAAGTTGGTGATCCCAATTCCTTCCTCAACTACCTGGTGCTCCGAGTGGCATTTTCTGGGGCTACTGCTTGTGTGGCCCATGTAGATGGTGTCAACCTTCATGTGGCCAATACTGGCGACAGCAGAGCCATGCTGGGTGTGCAGGAAGAGGACGGCTCTTGGTCAGCAGTCACTCTCTCTAATGACCACAATGCTCAGAATGAGAGTGAACTGGAAAGGCTAAAATTGGAACATCCGAAGAATGAGGCCAAGAGTGTGGTAAAACAGGATCGGCTACTTGGCTTGCTGATGCCTTTTAGGGCTTTTGGAGATGTAAAATTCAAATGGAGCATTGACCTTCAAAAGAGAGTGATAGAATCTGGCCCAGACCAGTTGAATGACAACGAATATACCAAGTTCATCCCTCCTAATTATCACACGCCTCCTTATCTCACTGCTGAGCCAGAGGTAATCTACCACCGATTGAGGCCACAGGATAAGTTTCTGGTACTGGCTACTGATGGATTGTGGGAGACAATGCATAGGCAGGATGTGGTTAGGATTGTGGGCGAGTACCTAACCGGCATGCACCACCAGCAGCCAATAGCTGTTGGTGGCTACAAGGTGACTCTGGGACAGATGCACGGCCTGTTGACAGAAAGGAGAGCCAAGATGTCCTCGGTATTTGAGGATCAGAATGCAGCGACCCATCTTATCCGCCATGCAGTGGGCAACAATGAGTTTGGGACCGTGGATCATGAGCGTCTCTCCAAAATGCTGAGTCTTCCTGAAGAGCTCGCTCGGATGTACCGAGATGACATCACAATCATTGTCGTTCAGTTCAATTCTCACGTGGTCGGGGCATACCAAAACCAGGAACAGTGAGGTCTTACTCCGGCAATTTTCAAATGAAATAGGCTTAAAGGACAGATAGATTTTTAAAAGATGCTGCAGTAATAAACATTTCTAGTGGGTCGTTCTAAGCATTTCCCCATTTGATTCTCTAGCTAGTCAAGAACGCCAATGGACTGGGAAGTAGGGTGGCAGGATAATTCGAGTGTCGTCCTGCCTGGCTCAGTCCTCACAGTTCCTGCACTTGAGGCAAGTCAGTTTTTTATTGCAGATTTCTTGTGACATTGGCTTCTTGTGTCAGTCAGAAAATTAGGATGACCTGCTGCAAGTAGGATCTTGAATAGGTCAAAAGCAAGGACCTTGCTGGGTGTATTTTCTTGGTAAAAGAAACAGCACTGTTCACATCTGCAGGCTCCTTTTGTCACTAAGGTTACGATGTACATGAGAACATTTATTTATTGCATGATTTCCTAGATATACAATCTATGCATTATTCGTATAAACTTATTTTATCCTAAGGTGGTTTCCAAATGCAGTATTTTAAGCCATATATGACCGAGAACCAAGCAATCTGAAATTGTGTTGTGATTATTTGGAATGCTTTTGAAATGGGAAAACAAACTAATCACTTCCCTACCTAATTAACCTAATGTTATTGAAACATTCTATTTTGCCACACACTTGAAGACAATGAAGGTTTTTAGTTTTATCTGCTCTTATATTGATGGTAAATAAAAAATAATTGTTTTGGTTTGTATTAATGAAAAGCTTTACTTAGTTTGAAATAAAAGATCCAGGAAAAAAAGAAGAGACTAATAAGTTCAGCCGTTGTCATGTATAGCCAGCATGTCACTTACCGTGCGGTTCCCAAAGGCTTGGCATGCTGCGTCTGGGTGATAGAGTGCTGCTGGTAAATCACACTTCTCATTTCACAGTGATGAGGATTTTCATCACTTGGAATTTTAAGGATGACATAAAATAAGTTTAAATACCAATGTGGGGAGTAAATTGAGACGGGGGAAAGGTTTTGTCTTTCCCCACTTAGGCATAGGTCAATTAAAATACTTGGTTTAAAAATTACTAAATGCTTTAAACATATTGTAGCTTATAAGTAGGAGTGTTGCGATATATAAATGAGAAATTAAAAAAGGTAATTATTTTGCATGCCTGATGCTTAATAGAACACGTAGCATCAAGTGTTACTTGCGGCAGTCCTCGTACTCATATGCAATCCCTTCTAATGCTGTATCAAAGCAAATGAAAATAAACATTGCAAATTAGCTTCTGGGGAGCTTATTTGATATCTAGCAAATGGCATTTTGTTCCTGTGTTTCCTGGTAATCTGTGTACAGCTGTACATACATTTTCTTTACTTATTCTAGCAACTCTATGACTGTGTTTGGTATTCACATAGACTTTAATACCAAACATGATCAGCCTTCCCTTGTGTCATTAGTTGAGGGGTGTTTAGGAGTCCTTTCAGCTTTCTGTAAAAAGTGAACTACAAAACAAAAACAAAAAACAAAAAAAAATGAGCTATATGGTCAAGGACTCCGCGTGGACTGTGGACACGAAAGCAACGTAGAACTGACTGCAAAACTCGTTCCAGCTGAAAAATAGATTCGGGAAGAGCACAGTCCAGACATCATATAGAGTTTGTTTTCTGAAGTCTTTTCCCCTTGTTTTTTGTTTGTAGTTTTTTTTTCTTCGTCAGCTTGGAACTTTTTTTTCCAGGCAGCATTTTCGAAGAGGAAAAGGCTATGCTATATATTTATTTCTAAATGTTTTGACAGACTTATTCTTTTAACGAAATATATGTAGACTGCAGTACCAATTAAAACCCATTCTCAGTCTACTATTTGAATTTCTCTTGAAGAGTTCCATATTATTATATACTTTAAATAAAGTCACATTTCTACATAGTAGTGTATATAAATTTAGTTTACTGTGGTCATGATCAACATAGTAATTTTTTTTTTTAATCCTTACCCAATGATATGTTTATTGATTTTAGAGAATGAGGAAGGGAGAGAGAAACATCGATCAGGAGGATCAGTTGCCTCCTGTATGTGCCTCAATCAGGGATCCAACCTGCAACCAAGGTATGTGCCCTGACTGGGAACCCAGCCCATAGCCTTTCGGTGCTGGGACAGCGCTCCAACCAACTGAGCCACCTGGCCAGGGTAACAGAATATTATTACACAAGAATCTTGTCTGCCGTCCAAAAGCTGGTCTATTCCAGCATAAAAGTGCAGTGTGGGATTCAAATTGTTGAAATGAAAATAATTGGATATTAAAAATCTGTACTGTCATCTGAAAGCAGTTGTGATTTTATTGTAATTGGTTGTCACTGTGATGTTATATGTAGAATATAGAAGATGTAACTTTACCTTGTATTTAGCTTTTCTTAAGCTTTTTTTATTTAAACTTTCTAACATGTATCGACTTCTGTATTTATATTTAATCAATGGCTCATAATACTTATAATATATTCTTAACTAGTTAAATGGAATAGTGATATGGTACACAGTATTTGGTAGAAAAACTGTCTTATAAAAGATGTATCTTGTGAAGACATAAGAAAAGCTTATATATAGAGAGAGAATGGCTAAAGAAATGCCCACGGTGAATTAAAGTTTCATATCTGCTTTCTGAATTGCCTCAGTTGTTTTTTTTTTTAATTTATTGGGACAACTTTGGTTAATAACATTATATAATTTCCAGGTGTACAAGATTATAATTGGACACCTGTGTATTATTGCGTGCTCACCATCAGAAGTCTAATTTCCTTCTGTTACCATATATTTGACCTCAAACCACTTTGCCCTCATCCCACCTCCATTCCCCTCTGGTAACCATTTTTTGTCTGTTTGTGTTGTTTTTAAAATATATTTTATTAATTTTTTACAGAGAGTAAAGGAGAGGGATAGAGAATTAGAAACATCGATGAGAGAGAAACATCGATCAGCTGCCTCCTGCACACCCCCTACTGGGAGTGTGCCCACAACCAAGGTACATGCCCTTGACCAGAATTGAACCTGGGACCCTTCAGTCCACAGGCTGATGCTCTATCCACTGAGCCAAACCGGTTAGGGCGGTTTTTAATAATAGTAAGATTCATTAGATTTTTTCTAAGGTAGTAAGTACATTATACTTTAGGATTTAGTTAGATAAATAGTACTTTTTAAAAAACTGAGTTATAATTTTCATTCTATAAAATGCACAGATTTCAGATGTATCATTTGAGATTGGTGACCACAGTCCCAATAAAGATATAAAACTTGGCATTACTCCAGAAAATTATCTCATGCCCTTTTTAGTTAATCCCTCCCCATACAACTATTCTGATGTGTATCACCACAGAGTGTTGCTTATTCTAGAAATTCACATAAATAAAATGGTATATATGAACTCTTTTGTGACTGACTTATTCAATTTTTTGATATTTGTTGAATATATTCATAGTCTCTTATTAAGGAGCCTTTCATAGTATGAATATAGAATTTATCCACTGTTGATAGGCATTATTCCTTTCCTCCCCTTTTAAAGTTATCTTTTAGATTAGCAATTCTCAGGAACACTATTTGGTTGAAGTGTAGCTTTAACTTTGCAAATGCATTTACAATTGAGTTTTACCCATACCTTAAAGGAGGACTTTTTTTTTTAATACCCTTTAAACAAGTGATGAAAATTTTTCATGGTGAAAAGTTTGGAAGGGTTAGAGTGGTCCTTTGATACAGACCTCTACCTTTCCCACTGAGAATTTTGTGGAGTTAATTAAATTCATCAAATGATTGTGCTAATGACTTCCTATAAGAACAAGGCAAATTACACCTTGTTTTTTGATGGTCTTGGTTTAGTACTCCATCAGCCATGGCTCTGATTAGGGATGAGGAAGGAAGTGGCTAGATGCTGACTGTTAAATTAGGACTGGAATGGCATGACTGACTTGAGTAATTGTGCTTTTATTAAACAAGATTCACACTACCAAGAATGAGCTTCCCTGTTCTCTAGTCAAACATATCTAACTATAGGTTATTGTTAGCTTTGCCCTTGGGTATAGCAAGATGGCTTAGGTAACTGTACCCTTAGTCTGTAGATTAACATTAATTCTGACTATTTTCATAAATAATAAGACAATTGCTGTTTCTTACAGAATGTTTCAGATCTTCAAAAGCTTAGTCCTGGACAAGCTGGGTAAATGAAGATATCTTAATGGTATGTGAATTGACTTGTTATAGTATGAAGGTCATTACCGTTGTTTTTTTCCGAATTTACTTTGAAAGTCAAGCTTCATTCTGTTAAAACCTGCCTGTCCAATCTTCATGAAAAAAATATGTACCTTGGATCAAATCCTAACAGTTGTTTTCTAAACAGCTCTCAAATTATAAGCCTTCAAAGTGAAGATATTACAAATAGAGGCAAACGAATAAAAGGGAGTAAAGATAGTCTCTTCAATAAATGGTGTTCGGAAAATTGGACAGGTACATTAAAAAAAAATGAAACTAGACCACCAACTTACACCATGCACCAGAATAAACTCCAAATGGATAAAAAGACTTAATTAAATGTAAGTTGCAAGCCATAAAAATCCTAGAAGAAAAGTTAAGCAGTGAAATCTCAGGCGTTTCACGTAGCAGAACTTTCAGGTGTACATCTCCGAGGGCAAGAGAAACAAAGGAAAACTAAACAAATGGAAACACATCAAACTGAAACACTTCGGCACAGCAAACAGAGCTATCAAAATGTAAAGAGAACCCACAGTATGGGAGAGCATATATGCCAATCACATTTGAAAAGGGGTTAATATCCAAAATATATAAAGAACTCATACAGTTCAACAAAAGGAAGATAAATAACCCAATTAAAAAATGTACATAGGACTTGAATTGGTACTTCTCCAAAGAGAGCATGCAGACGGCCAATAGACATGAAAAAATGCTCAACATCATTAATCATCAGTGAGGTGCAAATTAAAACTGCACAGCTGCCAGAATGGCTACCATCAATAAATCAAGAAATAAGTGCTGGTGAGTATGTGGAGAAAAGGGAATGTTAGTACACTGCTGATGGGAAAGCACATCGATACAGCTATTATCAGTATGGAATTTACTCAAAGAATGAAAAATGCAACTACTGTTTCACCCAGCGATCTCACTTCTAAGAATCTATCCTAAGAATCCTGAAACACCAATCAAATAATTTATGCACCCCTACATTCATAGTATTATTTACAATAGCTGAGATCTGGAAACAGCCCAAGTGCCCATTAATAGATGAGTGGATAAAAAAGTTGAGGGACCTCATGCAATGGAATACTATGCAGCTGTAAAAAAGGATGTCTTACCCTTTGCAACAGCATGGAATGACCTGGAGAATACAATGCTGAGTGACATAAACCAGCCAGAGAAAGACAAATATCAGGTGATCTCACTTAGAGGTGTAATCTAACAAACAATAAACTGATGAACAAAATAGATCCAGAGGTATGGAGGCATGGAATAAACTGACATATCTCAGAGGGGAGAAGGATGGGATGGGAAGAAATTAACCAAAATATTTATATGCATACTAGAGGCCCGTTGCACGAAATCCATGCAAGGGCCTCAGCCCTGGCAGCCACAGCAACTGCCTAGGCCCTCGCAACCCCGGCTTCATCCAGAAGGTCATCCAGACTATTGTTCTGCTGTTCAGTCATCCTGTCTAATTAGCATATCACACTTTTATTATTATAGATATGCATAACCTATGTACACAGAATTTACATACATATATGCATAACCAATGGTGTGGGCCTCAGGTGTGGCAGGGCCTGGAGGAGGGTAAAAGGGAGGGGGAGGTTAGGAGACATCTGTAATACTGTCAACAATACAGAAACATTTTTAATTGGTTTTTAGAGAGAAAGCAAGGGAGAAGGAGAAAAAGGAACATCTACCAGGGATGGAGCCTGCAACCGAGGCGTGTGTCTTGACCAGGAATCGAACCAGGAAACTTTTGGTGCACAGGACCACACCCAACCACACAGGCCATGGCTACCAAGACATTTTTAAAGCCAGCATTAGGTTTTAAATAGATTACTAAGTGCTATTTTCATATATATTCAACTGCTCTTATTTTTTTTCCTTTTTGAAAAGTATTATAGCATAGGTGTATAAAAAAATTAAAATAGCTTTTAAAAATACGTGGTTGAGTTTGATTAGCCAGCATTTTATTTGGAATTTTTGTACATTTACTCATGTATAAATTGGCATAAAATACATAAATAATTATTTTTGGTTGTTATCTTGGTCAGACCTTGCTGACTTTACAAAATGGCTTGGGCAGTGTTTACCCTTTTATGTTTTTTAATGTAATTCACGTAGC
The DNA here is from genome assembly GCA_004026665.1 of Murina feae. Classification (NCBI taxonomy): domain Eukaryota; kingdom Metazoa; phylum Chordata; class Mammalia; order Chiroptera; family Vespertilionidae; genus Murina; species Murina feae. Next base: position 24,553 of record PVJC01017748.1, read on the forward strand.
ATGGAACTGGTACTATCTATCTGATTGTGAACCCTTCCTTTTCTGAAGATAATTCTCTGAAAAGTATCCAATTTTTAAAGTGACAGTGTGTTCAACTTTCAACATCTTGGATAAATATTGATAATTTACATTTTCAAAAACAATTCTATTAAAAGTTTTTACATTTATGTGTTATTACATTCCTTCTTTTTAATGCTTTGTGTTTATTTTACTTTCCTTTCTCTCAATAATTATATTTATGAGAGGTTTTTGTTGTAATTGTTGTCTTTGCTATTTTTCTCTAGCAAAGAAGCAGGACTTGAACCATTTACAGTTTTTGTTTTCTAATTTATTGACTTAATAAGCATGTTGCATTTTCTATAAATGATGCTTTGGTACTTCTGTTTTCCAAGAGTTACTTAAGAAAGATTCTTTTAGTACTTGTCCAAGATTCTTTTAAAATTTTATCTTTACAGTTAGGATGACCTTTAGCTTTTTTTCTCTTTTAGCAGAAAGTCTTATGATCTGTCCTTGGGGAATAGTAATTCATCGGGAAAGAATGGATACTCGCCCTCCACCCTCAGTCCTTTTAGGGTAGACACATTTTTGTGTGTGAGTCTCTAAAATTTCACACTTCATCACAGGCAGTCAAGCCCTGTGTAAAAGAAAGGAATGTATGCGATAACCCTTTAATTTCAAGAGGAGACTTCAGGCATGTGTGATGGTGGATTACAAAATAAGGCATTACAGGCTTGGGAGCAGACACTGGTTTCAAGACAAGAGGATGACCGAATCCCTTTTACTGGGAATAGAGACTGGTTTTAAGGCGAGAGGATGACTGAGTCCCTTTTACAATACGGCTCTGGAGAGGGAGGACCTTGGCGAAGAGTGGCAGTGGGGGGGTGGACAGGTCCAGATACCAAAAGCTGCAACACGGGTCCAAGTAAAGAGTGGGCTTCACATGGAAGAAGTGAGTTCACAGGGCTGCTCCCCTGTGGACATGACTGTTGGTGGGAAACCTCGGGATACAGGGAGCCACAGTGCAGGACACATAGAGGAAGAGCCAGGCTCAAAAAGCACCCTGAGGAGCGAGGAGCAGCTATGGCAAAGGCACCAGCAGGCGTATGCAAACTAGGACTCTCTTCTGCTTGAGGATAAAGCCTGCTGTCCTCCTTTCTTTAACTGCCCCCAAACAAACTGCTTAGATGATGGCAAAGGACCCAGGGTAGTTAAAAGCTAGGCTCACAAATAGAATCCATGAATTCTGCCAGTCTGGAATGTGGGGACTCAAACTGGTTCTAATTAATTTTAGAAATAAATAAAATGTGACAGTCCTTGCATCCTTCATGGGCAGAGCTGTTCATACATGGAATATTTATTTAAAATCTTACGTGGTGGCCAAAGCAAACTTTCCATTTTGGCACTTATGTTACTGGACAGGGGCTGGCCCTGTGTGGGTCTGCCTCAGGCTGGCCTGTAGTTCATGGATTCTTTTTAAAAAAATATATTTTATTGATTTTTTACAGAGAGGAAGAGAGAGGGATAGAGAGTTAGAAACATCAATGAGAGAAACATTGATCAGCTGCCTCCTGCACACTTCCCACTGGGGATGTGCCCGCAACCCAGGTACATGCCCTTGACTGGAATCGAACCTGGGACCTTTCAGTTGCAGGCCAATGCTCTAGCCACTGAGCCAAACAGGTTAGGGCATGGGTTCTTGACTTCATGTAGGAAAGATTTTATAGCACAAGTCCAGGTGATTTTGAGTGTAGGTTTATTAAAACTGGGGGTACTGAGCCTGGCTGATTTGTCTTCGTGGATAAAGCGTCAGCCTGAAGACAAGGGTTCCAGGTTTAATTCCGGTCAAGGGCACATGCCCTGGTTGTAGGAGGCAGTCGATCAGTGATTGATGTTTCTATCTCTCTCTACCTCTCCCTTCCTCTCTGAAATCAATAAAAGTGGGGAGATAAGGTCTTGCAATTCACTAGCTGTAAGTTGTTCATTGTTTGGCCTTTAATTTTTTTGTTCCTGTTTCTCCATTCCACTTGCCCAGGAATTCTCCTAGCTTCTTACTATCCTGCCACATTTATAGCTTGTGCTCTCTGTAAATTTTTATAGATGTTTTTATAAATTCTAAACATGTTTCATTGTTTATATTGACAAAGCAATCCATGTTAATTATAGAAATATTTAAAAGGTAAAAGGATAAAGAAGAAATTACTCTTTTATAGCACCTACAAGTATATATGTATGTATGCTAGTATTTGATTGATCTCAATGTTGGATATTTTGGCTGTTTTTAACATGTTCCTCTTGTAATTAATATTGAGATGAACTGCACATTACTTTAGGATAAATCCTTGCAGTAGAATTACTGAGTCAAAGTTTATATTCATTGTTAAACTCCTGTTACATATTCCCCAATTGCTTTCCAAAAAATTGCATCAACTAACTATCTCAAAAAGCAGCTTTAGAGAATACTTGTTTCCTGTACCATTATCAACATTAGGTTTTGTGATTTCTTTTTTAAAAAAATATGTTTTTAATGATTCTAGAGAGACAGGACCAGGGAGGGAGAGAGAGAGAGAGAAACATCGATGAAAGAGAAGCATTGATTGCCTCGGCACACCCCCTACCAGGATTGAGTCCATAACCTGGGTGTGTGCCCTGACCAGGAATTGAATCAGCCACCTCTTGGTGCATGGGGTGACACTTAACCAACTGAGCCACGCCAGCCTGGCGGTGTTATGATTTCCTAAATGCCATTATAAGAAATAGCAAGTCATCCTTACCTAAGCAGGATCCTCACCTTTCGCTCTCACCTGGGTGACCTGCAACAGCTCCTTGATTGTCCTCAACTATCACTATCCCCATTCCAATCAATTCTCTATACTTTACCAAGTGCTTCTTCTAACATGTAAATCCAAGCATATCACTTCCCTGCTTAAAAACACACAAACCCCTTCACAGCTCAGAGAATGAGCCCTCAACATTCTAAGACTCATAAGGGTCATCAGGCACCGGTTTCACCCATCCCTTCCGAGTCTTCTCCATCACCTCAGCATCCGCCTCTAGGCCCCAGACGTATTGAACTCATTTCTGGTTTTAGGAGTTATTCTCATTCTCTCTCACTCTCATTCTCTGTCTCTTCCCCTCTCTCTGCCTTCTAGTCTCTACAAATGCAACCTCCTCAGGTTGGAACACTTTTCCTTAGTCTAGCTGACTGCCTCCTCTTCCACCAGGGTAGGGCACGTGTGCTTTTTCAGATCTGAGATGGTCAGACTGGTGTTTGGCATTAGGCAATACCGCCCCCTAGAGGACCAACTAGGCCAACCAGATGGTTAATTCCAAGAGTGCTTTGGGAAGCTGGCTCTGACAGAATATTCAGGGATCCTGATTCCACCTCATCTCTAGTTTCGCCCCCTTCGTTTTCTGTTTCAGCCATAGTTTAGCTTATTAAAATTAAAAGTAATAATAACCTAAAACGTATCTTATTCTCTTTGGACACAGTGGCCTCTGCCTGGAAAACTGTTCCTGCCTCCCAAACTCCCACACATTGATCCACACCTCAAACTCTTCTTTGCCTGATTGATTCCATCTTATTATGCAGATTTCAGCTCAGTTACTTGCCCTTTAGGAAGACTTCCCTGACTGCTGAGTGCTGTGATCCCCAGGGCACCTGGCACCTCTGTGATATGCTCCTTATCATACTGTATTGTAAATGTTTCTTTTTTGCAAGCCACATTAGACTAAGACGTTGCCCAGGTGCCGGGCGTTTACAAGCAGTTCAGTCAATATTTATAGAATAAATGATTGAATAAATGTCTGAGGTAGGTTTGGCTAACCCCATTTGCAGAGCATTTCTGTGGCTTGTCCAAAGTCAGCCACAAAACAGGGAACAGAATTGAGATCAAATCCAGGCCTACCAAGTCCTAGTCCAATTCTTTTTCCAGTATTTTTTTTTTAACTTAAAATTTACAATACCTTGTCAGGCTGGCATGGCTCAGTGGCTGAGCTTCACCTATGAACCAGGAGATCATGGTTCAATTGCCAGCCAGGGCACATGCCCGGGTTGTGGGCTCGGTCTCGGTGTGGGGTGTGCAGGAGACAGCTGATCAATGATTCTCTCTCATCATTCATGTTTCCATCTCTTACTCCCTCTCCCTTCCCCCCTGAAATCAACAAAACTATATTTTAAAAAAACCTTGTAATACCTTTTTCCCCCCAAATTAAATTTATTGGGATGACAGTGGTTAATAAATCTTCCTAGTATGTCATAAGTCTTGACTTAAGCCTGGCTTTTCAGAAAGGTGTAAGGGAAACATGCCCTTCATATGGAGTATCATCACCTGCATAAATAATTAGAGAAAAGTCTGAAAGAAAACACACAAATAGGAAAACATAATTATCTCTGGACAGGTAGAAGGTAGTGAGTGGGGTCTTGAACCATCCTTGTAATTTCTTTATCTTTTTTTTTAAACTGGGTTAAAAATTAAATTTATAAAATGAGTTCTACCAAAGGACTTTCTGGACCATGGTCTCTGGTTGATTAATTTTTCCACGCAAAGATTTGGAATTTGCATTGATGTTTCCTTTGCTTGCTTATCCAAAAAAGAAGAAAAAGGAAAAGAAAACAATAAAAAGACGTTGGCTAAAATAAATGTGTTTTTTTTGGTTTTGTTTTAAAAACCCCCACTATATTTTATTGATTTTTTACAGAGAGGAAGGAAGAGGGATAGAGAGTTAGAAACATCAATGAGAGAGAAGCATCGATCAGCTGCCTCCAGCACACCCCCCACTGGGGATGTGCCTGCAACCAAGGTACGTGCCCTTGACCAGAATCAAACCTGGGACCCTTCAGTCCGCAGGCCAACACTCTATCCAGTGAGCCAAACCAGCTAGGACTAAATTTAAGTTTTTTAAAATGTTCCCCATTACACTCAGTACTAAAACTAATTGAATGGAGAAGACGGACGGTGGCCAGTGAAGTGCGGCAGTGACTAGACTACTTAATTTGTTTGTTTCTTTCCATTTATGACTCTTCTTTCGTCACAGGCAATTTGTCTTGAATGCTTTTTTTCTTTTTTGTGTGTTTATTTCTAGTCATAAAGCATCTGGTCTGTATAATTAGGGGGTGCTGACAAGATATAAGCCGGACATGCAGCAACTCGGTGGCATGTCTTCATGACAGAAATGTAGCCATAGACCATAGTGGATGGAGGCCTCAGTCATGGACTCAAGCGGGATTGCTAATGTGGAGAATATCCATTCCCAGCAGGCATTTCCATAGAGCGTACCCTGGTGGTTGATCTGTTTAAAACCCACAGGCACAAGCTGCTTCTTTGCCCCTCAACCCCATTCCTGGTTCTGGGTGCATGTATAAAACTCTATACTTGGCTTAGGAATGCCCACAGGGAATGTATATAAACATGGGTTAAGGTCTAGTTCAAAAGTAAATGCCATTTGGACCGAAAATAAGAATGCCAGAGGAAGAAGTCAAAGCAACAAAAGCAGCAACTTTGGATAACTACAAAATCCCAACAGGTGTACACCATAACATCTTTTGATTGGAGCATTAAGCCATCTACATTTAAAGCGATTATTGATAGCTATGTATTTATTGCCAGCTGGTGCTTTTAACTGTGTTCCTCTGTTTTTGTTCTTCTTCTTAAAGAAGGCCCTTTAACATTTCAAGACTATCTTTTAATCTGCTGAAAAAGTTTTAACCATGCACACTGATGTGCACAGACATACACACACACATATGCATATGAACTTGTAGATGTTTAATAAAAATTTGAAGCAACTTGAGTTTTTATTTACTAAGCTGTTTTGTAAAAATCACCATGAATGATTATTTTCAACAGGCATTCGTTTACTCTTAGAAATGCTTGCAAACACTCTTGGCACCTAAGCATAATTAATAGGGGGAAGAGCATAGGTGACACAATGGAGGGATGGCTGACAATCCAATTTCTGCTGTCATCACCTGGACCAGCCCAGCTGCTCATGCAGATAAGGCCAAGGACATGGGCAGTGACCAGCGAGCCTTCAGATTTGGCATCTGTACATCAAATGACTCACAGGTCGAAACCAGATTTTTCAAGCCCTACTCTGCTGAAAGTCCCCATTTCCCTGTCCGTCACATTGTGTTCTGTTTTTGTGGGAAAGAACATCCAAAGAAATGCACATTGATTGATTTCCTTGTCTGACTCTTTTTTTCTTTCTTTCTGGTTCTAAGAAGTTTCTCTTTCACTCTCATAAATCTGCAGTTAATTTAGCATTTGAAATAGAGTTTCTAAAAACAAACTCTCATGAATTCTGCATAACCATGTTTGGTTTTTCTGTTCTCTTAAAATCTCCTTCTGGTTTTTGTTAATATTCAGAACAAAAAATGAGAAGTGGGGGTAGGCAGAAGGGATTTCCCAATGTATTTCCAAAACAGCCGCTTTCAGACAGACATCAGAAAGGCAAGATATTACTACTACTGTTACTACCACTACTACTACTAGAGGCCTGGTGCATGGATCCCTGCACCGGTGGGGTCCCTCAGCCTGGCCTGCACCCTCTCACAATCCAGGACCCCTCAGGGGACATAGTGCTGGGAACAGAAGGTGTCCTGGGAGGAACCTGAGCCCGGGCCTGGTGCCTGCCGTGGCCGAGAGGTAACATTGCCATGGAGGCGGGAGAGGCTCACACCGCCACAGTAGTGCTTGCCAGCTGTAAGCCCAGCATCTGGCACTCACCCATCAGATGAGCAGTACTGCCGCTGTGGAACACACTGACCACCAGGGGATAGCTCCTGCGTTGAGTGTCTGCCCCCTGGTGGTCAGTGCACATCATAGCAACTGGTCGACCAGTTGTTCAGTCATTCAGTTGCTTAGGCTTTTATATGTATAGATTTTTGTTAATCCTTACCTGAGGATTTTTTCCCATTGATTTTTAAAGAGAGTAGAAGGGAAGGGGGAGAGACAGAGAGAGGAACATCAATTGGATGCCTCTTGCACATGCCTCAACCAGGGCTGGGGCTTGAGTCTGTAACCGAGGTATGTGCCCTTAACTGAAATCAAATCCAGGACCCATCAGTCCACAGGTCGATGCTCTGAGCCAAACCAGCTAGGTCATGGCAAAATGTCCTAATGCTGAAGCTTTCCAGGCACCAAAAACCAAATAATATTACAGTAACTTTAACAAAGGTTGCTGACAACTTAATAATTGCCTTTTTCTCCTGGAAAAGTCACAACTATCAGGCACTCTTAAAGACTGTAAACTGGAGAAACAAGATGGCGGCATAGGGTAGACACCGTATATGCAGCTGTGAACAACTATTTCAGAAAAACCACGAAAAGAACACACAGACACCACTCGCACCCACAGGACGGCTGGCTGAGTGAAAATCCTACAACTAGAGAAGAGTCTGAGACTCAGAGGAGCAGCGGAAGCAAAGTACAGAGGTACGGAGGCACGCGCACGGGCTCGGGGAAGGGCTGGTACCAGAGGTCGCGGTTCTTTTCCAAAACGGAGAGAGCCACAAGCTCCCAGCGGCTCTGAACTCCAGTTCCAGGCGAGTTTCTGAGGTCCCACAGACACCCAGAGAAGGGGGACTGACTGGCACC